>JAJJMA010271644.1:0-16319 GCA_023529015.1 Papaver nudicaule | reverse complement strand
GTGCCATAATTGCTCTACTTAACCAATAAACAACCCAAGGAGTGTGATGTGCTGCTGTGCACTAAAAGCATATTCCGATAAGTACCATATGGACCCACCCGAACTTGTTAAAACTTAAAAGCCTCCGGAAAACACACAAAGCTGTTGTAAAACTCAATCCATCCATCCTCACACACACAAACACTTAATCACTAGTCACTCTTTACCTAGGGCTCCTCATTTCTTTCCTCAAAAGAGGCAGAACACAAAATCCTAGCTGTTTCGCTTCTCAGGTACGTTTCGAACCAAGAAAATTCACTTTCCATCATTCCGATTTTCGATTTCAATTTAGGGTTTCGATTTACTAAATTGTTTCGATTTGATTTGTGCTTTTCGTCTGTCTGTTTGCATGTTGTTTTTGTTTGATCAAAGCCTGAATCGATTACGTGTTGAATCAAAATGATGGGTCTTGGTTCATTGGATTATAGTGGTGGTGGTGTTGGTGGTGGTGGTGGTGGAGGAGGAGGAGGAGGATTTACTTCTCCAGCGACTTCAAATTTATCTCCTTTAGCTCCACCATTTACAATTGATTTATCAAATCATAATAATAAACCTTATGGATTAGATCAAGAATCTTTTGCTTATTTACCATATCCATCGTCATCTTCATCGCATGGAAACAATAATAACTGGCTTCATTTACATCCTCCTACTACTGCTACACCAACCTTATCTGAATCATTCACAAACCCTAGTCTTGAATATATTCCTTCAACCAGTAATACTAGCACTACCAACAACAACTACAATTTCAGTTATAACAAACCCTTCTATTTCGACGCTCAAACTATTGGCAACCTAAATGGTGACGGTGGTAGTGGTGGTGGTGGTGGTAATGCTTTTGTTCCAATTGTAAGCCCAAATGCAACTTCTGTTACTACTACTGCTACATGCAATAGTTTTTCCCAAGTTCAGCCATCGTATAAAGCAAGAGTAAGACCATATGAGCCTCGTGTTGGTGACAGAAAAAGTAGTCCATCAGTAGTCATTAGGAAACCTGATGGTTCTGATGTTAAAACAATGTCTGGTGTTGCTGCTCCATCTGAAATGTCGAAACCAGTTCACTATGATGCTCCAAATGGTTCTGGCTTAGGTTATAGAACACCGACTTGGGGGGGATTTTGGAATAGGGCAGGTGAGTGGGAGGAGCAAGGTGGTAGGAAGGAACATGATTATTTTGGCTGGACGGAGAAGGTTCTCACTGGTTCGTCGACTTTCAAAAATACGCCTTTTGAAGGTATTTCTTTTTCTTTAGGGCCTGGGTTATCTTTCTTTTCTGTTTTGGTTTTTCTGAGTTTACATTTAAGATTAGTTTCATCGGCACCATTTCGTCTTTCGAGTTATACTTGAATATCAATCTAGCAATTAAATTCTCCATTGCATGTTCCTCTCTGTTTACAACTTCAGGATACTGTTTTGCTGGGTGCCTACTTTTGTGAGGGCTAATAGTCTGTATTCAGGTTCAGTCAACCATTGATTTGCATGCATATAATTCCCTGCTTACAAAAATATACTGTACCAATTCCATTCTTGACTTTGTAAATTTGTTTCTCTTGCATGCTAGAAACCATAGCGCCAAATCTTGCTTCTTTTCATATGTACTATGTCTAAATCGTGGTGAATTTCATGTGCACTTTAGAACCAGAGTCTCTTTGTTACATTATACAAAATAGGCAGAGTAATAAACATGTTGCCGCGTATGAAATTAACCCTTGGGAATGATTTGTTTGGAGAATGGTTGGGGTCTAACAGATAAGGTCCACCTTTCTCTATGTATAACTTCTGTTTATAAAAGGGCATGGAATGTTTACTACCTCCAGTGGTATTGTTACTAAGATAATTTGTGCGTGCGTGAGTGGGTATAACAGAAGGATGGTAGGGGAGGATTTATTGTTCATTTACACAAGATAGGGTCCACCTCTCTCTATTCATAACTTCTGTTTATAAGAGGGGATGGAATGTTTACTACCCCCGGAGGTATTGTTACTAAGGTAAGTTATGTGTGTGTGGTGGGTATAACAGAAGGATGGTAGGGATGATTTTTTGTTCGTTTAAATTTCAGCTTTCTGTATGAGTTTCATTACAACGTACATGCACATTACATGAAAAAGCAGAGGATACAGAAGGAGAGTGTATCATCTTCGTTAATTTTTCATTAATGCATAACAAATATAAGTTCCAAGAGTTAATGCTTAATTATTTTGGATGTGGGTATGCAGTTAGTGTTTCTAGTTCTACTAGACATATAATTTGAATGGTGTCGGATGTTTCGATTACCATATTACAGTATCATTAATGAGCTCTTAGAGACATGATTTTCAATTTAGGTTTCTGGTCAATCATCTCTAATGGATATCATCATCCTGAAGTTCTGAGTTGCTGAAGTCAGTTGCAAAAAGTTGTCTTTCATTTCACAACTTCGCCTTGACATTGGATGGCTGGACTAGGCATGTCATTTTGTCATATAGTTAGATGTCGTAAGAAAGAGATTGTGACATTACCTGTTACATATAGTTTAGTATCAGCCTAGACGATAAGGCATTAGTCTCTGATGTTTTGGCCCAAATAGTAAACTCATTTTGTTTGTTTTTTGTTATAGAAACACCTCTTGCTGATGGTTGGACTGCTGCTCGTGGCGAAGTTTCTGGGGTTTCACTTGGAAAAACAGTTGAGCCTTTGCTAGGAGAATATGATGCAAATTCTCTAAATGCTAAATTTGCATCATCGGCAGAGGAGAATGCCAGAATGTCCATTTCCAAAATGGCAAGTCACTCATTGTTCAGTTCCTCTGCCTTTTACCCAGAAATTTCTGAAATGCCTTTCCCAGTGGAGCCGTACACGGGATCTGCCGTGAAACCATGGAGTCAGCTAAGTGCAAACAATAGTTCCTTCAACCAGAGCTTCTCATCTTTAGACGATCCAAAATTTTATCCATCAAATGCATATTACTCCGCGGGCCCAACATCTTCAGCCGTGGGAACAATTTCTTCGCCACCTAAGAAGCCAATTAAGTCAGCAAATGTGAATCCTATTGAAAGAGCTGGAAGCAAGTGTTTTAATGCTGAAGATCTTAGAGACTATACTCTCTCCAGTGCTTACCAAAAGGATCCCTTTATTCAGCTGAGTTTTGATCGCAAAGAAATTGCTGATACCAGCAGTGTAAATGATGACATGGTCAGAACCAACCACACTGTAACGAGTTCTTCAACTTCGAGAAAAGATATCATCTCAAATGGTGGTCCCATTCTGCAAAATTCATGGAACCAATTTTTTAATGGGGAGCAAGGAAACAAATTCAGTTGCAATGACGCTTCAACTGTCAAACCTGTGGCAGCTTCTGTTGCCGCTGAGTCTGTTGAAAGTTCTTCGGATACGTTTGATCGGTTTAACCCTCCTGTAGATTCGCCTTGTTGGAAAGGAGCTCCCGCTTTTCGTTCTTTTCCATTTACAAGCGATGGTGATGACACTGCAGCTGTATCTCAATCAGAAAATGGAAACCCAATCTCTAAGGAAAATGAGCAAGAAGCAAATGGTAATATGGCATCATCCTTTGCAGGTCCACCTTTAGAAGTGACGGATAGGAACAGTGTTCGTCCTTCGTGTGGGTCCGAAGAACCCAACAAAGAATGTTTCGTGGCAAGTAAAGCAGAAGAGAAGATTACTATTGGAAGAGGTCTGGACAGTGCAGATCCAGTTGGAGAAGGATCTAATACTTCAGCTAGTAAACAACGGATGCCCGAACTAGATGCTGGTCTACTTATTAATGCAATGCATAATCTATCTGAGCTGCTATTGGCTACTTGCTTGAATGGTGCAAGTACATTGAAGGAACAAGACCATGAGATTCTCCAGCGTATAACCAGTAATCTTAATACTTGTGCTTTGATGAAGCCTGGAACAATGGGATCAGGGCCTGGATCGAGTTTCCCACAGTCGATGAGTCCTCGTTCTCACAAAAGTTTACCCGATCCTTGCAAGGTATCTAATCTTATCTATTTGCAGTTATATAGAACTTTTTTGATCATCTTGATTGAAACATTAATGGCTAGTCGAGAACTTCCCCTTTCAGTTCAGTATTTAAATATGTGATATAATTTTTGATATCTTAGCATTTGCTTGAAACTAGTAGCTGACATCTTATTCTTTGTGGGAGTGCAAGTTAATTGCTTCCAGCATATATCGAATTTGTGATTTTAAAAGATAATTGTTGTCGCATTTTTTTTTCCATCTATTTATTGTAAACACTCTTGAGATAAGTGTTGCAATACCCTGTTCTAATGTTATCTCAATAATAATGCTTTTCACTCAAACTGATAACGTGGTGGTGAGTTTTGTTTCTTTTACTTTCAAATTTGGCCTCGAGATTGTTGATGCTAAAAGGAGGTGAACTTATTTGAGTTCCATGTTTGTATGCATTAACCTTGCCGCACAGGTGTTGGTGTCCGCAGTTCGCTTGAACAGAGTGGACCATACTATTTTTACTCACAACTCTAGTTTCTTCTTTTGTAGGGAGTTGCCGGTGGCATGTCTCAGGTCACAACAGAAGAAGCATGTGCTCTTCAGAATCTGTGTGAGAGTCAGAAGGTCCTTAAGGGATTGATGCCCTCTACTATGCGCCAGGGTCTTGTCCCCCAAATTGATGACACTGGCTTTGAAAAAGATAATGACATGATTCAGGTGTAATTCTGATCTTTTTTGCTGGTACACGTTTTTTAAGTTTGAATATCACCCTGTAGTTTTATGTGTAAAAGTCAAACAAATGCATTACTTTGTGAATCTTCTCCTATCCTACTTCTTAAGTTTAATCTATGTAAAAACGTCTGCATAGAGATTTATTCCCTTGTTTAATCTACAGCGTATAAAGAAGCATCTCAAGGAAAGTAGAGATGATTATGATGATGACGATGAGGAGGAGGAGGTATCACTCTCAAGGGTTCAATTATACAAGAACTTGTGGATTGAGGCCGAAGCTGCAATGTGTTCCATGAAATATAATGCTAGATGTGCAAACATGAAGATTGAGAAGGAGTACAGGCAACATCAAGAAAAAGGTGAATCAATAACACTAAACCCTAATTCTTGATGCACCTTTTCCTTTTTGATTTTTTTTTTGGCATACCCTGAATGTTTGAAACAGACTCATGTATGACAGGAAAAAAATCTATCAATGTGGAGGAACATTTGAGCCCAATTGGTGACCAGAACATCTTCGAGGCATTGTCTCCAACTACTAAACATAAGTTGAGTACACAGACCACTACCCAGGAAACAAGTCCAACAAACACTAACAATCAGGTTGAGGATGTTGAAGCTTCAGTTATGGCCAGGCTTCATCTTCTCAAGTGCCGGGTTGACAACTCAAGTTCCATGACCACAGAGGGGAATCAACTGCAGGGCATTAAAGATAGCTCAAATACAAAGACTACAGCCAAGGAAGCAAGTAAGTCAAACACTAACGATCAGGTAAATGATATCGAAGCTTCAGTTATGGCCAGAATCAACATTCTGAAGTGCCGTGTTGATAACTCAAGTTCCATGAGCACAGAGGGGAATCAACTGCAGGGAATTAAAGATAGCTTGAATACAAAGACCACAGCCAAGGAAGCATGCAAGACAAACAATAACGATCAGGTAAATGATAGCGAAGCTTCAGTTATGGCGAGGCTCAATATTCTGAAGTGCCGGGTTGATAACTTAAGTTGCATGAGTACAGAAGGAAGCCAACCTCAAGGATCCACCAAGGATGAAGCCAACACTGAAACTGCCAAGAAAACACATAGCCAAGGTGGGGTTAGCGGTACAAATGTCGAGATAAAGGCTCGGCCGATCCAGCTAGTTGACCAAGGGGTCACAAAGAGGAGCAAACTTTGGCCTTTCATTGTGGTGGATGAAACAGAAGATGGAATCTCAAACTTGCAAGGCATACAGGATGTTCCATATGTTGGTGGTCTCTGTGTCCCAGACGAGTCCATTATCCAGTCATACATACCTGACAAATTTGGCAGACGAGTATCTGCTGGAAGTTATGATAGTCCTTCATCATCAGAATGGGAGCATGTGCTGAAGGATGAACTCACATGGCAGAACTAACCTGAGTCTTGGGTTACCAAATTCTTTTGGATGGATCAAAACTCTTTGAAAACTTATTTACAGTATATATTTTGCACCATAATATTCTATTGCACTTATATGGTTTTAAGTTGGAGAACTAGTTTTGATTTTCCAGTCCATGCCTGTGTATAACTTCTCTTATCCTGAATTTGCTAGTTTAACTCATGTATATATAGCTTTGCTGCTGCACAATGCATTGGTGACATACTAAAATCTTCTCTTTAGTATTGTTTTCTTTTTCTTTTCTTCCTGCATTGTTGTGCTTGTCTACTGTAATTTGACCTCATTTCGAGTTTTGAAAAGCTGATCTCTCGCTGAAAGGGTAAGCCTTTTTTTGTACACTCTCTCGCTGTTTATAAGGTTGTTAGGTGGTCTGGAATTCACTCATGGTAAAAAATAGAAGTTAGAATTCCACTGGTTGTTGTCTCAATGTTTGGTTTTGGATGATGCTTTTTTGCACCAACTAGATAAACTTCTCAACGGGCATATTACCGTTCACATATCAAGCTAGAATTCCATAACTGCGAAATACAAAGTTACCACTGTTTATTACCGTTGGGGTTCAAACAAAAGTATGATGCTATCATTATGGGGTCTTGAATTACTCAAATTTGCTGGGTGTCCCTTACTCCTAGGGATAACAAACAGTACTAGTGATGTGATATTTTCGGTTTGTATTTGAGGCCATTAACAATGGCCAAGGCGTTACTAGTTAACTGAGCAGTTTTTACAACATTCTTCCTTATGATAATCCTCGCATTACCTTTAACTTCTTCATCCTCCAATCCTTCCATACAAGTATCATCATCTGTCAATGCAGCACTAACCCAAGTCTTTATATTACTCAATTTAAAATCAAAGTCAGTTTGATTCAAATTATTCATTTCATCTAAAGAGTCCCTTAACTCATCGATTGAATCGCCAATGTTCTCCACACAATCTTTAATCGCCATAGCATCACTTGGCTTTATATCTCGGCGCTGCGCAATCTTCGTAACAGTCTTCGATGTTTTCTCCGCATTTCTTAGACTCACTGAGAGAGCCATGTAAGTTAACATGGTGTAATTGGTTTTGATTTTGTTGGAGTAAATTGAGAGGGATTTGATACAGAGTTTTGGGTATGTTGTGCAATTACATGAAGCTTTTATGAACTTTGTAGTATTGGTAATGGTGGCTGGATTCTTCTTAGCTGCAGAGCAGGTTTCAATGTTTGTAAACAAGAAAAGTAGAAGAGACACAACAATGGGTAGTGCAATGGAAACAGTGCTGCAACCTTTCATTTCTCTCTATCTCTAGTGCAAGAGGATAACAAAACAGTGTGATGAATATGGTGTGTAGAGAGAAAGGAAGAGAGGTCTTATGTAGAAGGTCAGTCATGGGTTGTGCAACTGCAAACTGTTTGGTCAGATTGGCCCAAAATCTTTTCTTTTCGTTAGGGGTAACCAAATTTTAATTCTTTAGTGCATAAATGGGTTGTGCACATAACAAACGGATACCAAGTGGGACCAAAAGGTACAACAGAAGTGCATAAATGGTGGTGCACGAAACGTTTTCAAGAAACCGAATGGGGAGGTGGATTGGAGTAGTATTTGGTACTTAGTTAAGGCATGAATGGAATAGTTGCAATTTGAAACTTATAGTGTGTTTGTCTTTCCTCATTTTTGGGCTACTCCGTGATGAAAATGCTACAATCTTGAAGGCAAGGTGACCAATGAGACAATGAGTTGCTCGGCAAATATCCATAGTCAACCATCTACAAGAATTCTAGATGCACAAAGCATTTTACACAAACGTTTAAACAACAAGACACAAACCAAATTTTAAGAGCAGACCCCACTGCACTCACACCATATCATATGATTCAGTAACAGAGTACTGACCGTCGGATCCCCCAATGTATAAATTTTTATGTAAACCTTTGTCAACATAGAATTACTCTTCTTTTTATGCACCCAAAAGGGTTCTGTCGATATTATTTCGAGAGGGATTATCAGACGTGGTAGATTTTGCCTTTGGTTCACGGTGCATCGAGTAATTCTACACATACACCCAAAAATCTAGAGAAAAATCTAGAGATTTAATCCAACGGTCAGTACTTTGTGTGCTTAGCAGTGGGATGGGTAGTGGGCAAAAGTGAGGCCAAAGGAAAAAAATGTTTGTGAGAGACAGGAGAGTACACATAGCATTTTCGCGGTGCATCATTGGGATTATGAAGCGAACCATTGGATCTGGGCATCTGGGCCAGATTTTGTACATTGTCCCTCACTTGGCAAATAGGGAAATGTCACTTGAAGCTATATTAGTCACAATGGCAAGTTCTGGGCCACGATGTAGATTTTGGCTCACGTATAAAGTTAATATACTAATATAAAATAGACTAATATAAAAAAATGAAATAACTCAATTAATATGAGACGGAGGTAGTATAAATTTTTGCTTCCACGTGTTAGATAAACCATCCTATCATCAATATGGGACCTTTGAGATGGTTGTGGTGCCAAATCCTCATACTCCAGAGTCCTTCCTTTTCGGAAAAAATTACACATTTTATTCTTCTTCATTTAGCATAGGGGGTGGAGTTCAGTTTTCCAAGATAACCCAATTCAGTATAAGGCCAATTCTTTTGGAATGGACAAATCAAACATAAATCCCATCATAGAATGAATAAATTGTGAAAATGGGTGGACAAACCAATAGATTTGTTGGTTTAAATGGCGCGACTTAACCGAGCGGTTAACGCTAGGCCGAGCTACTCAAGTCATATCGCTTGGAAGCAACAGTAAACATTCATTTGAGGGTATAGTTTGAAGAAGTTCTTACAGTTGAGATTCTTAAAGATAGATTACCACCTCGAGATAAAACATTAGCACACTGTAAAACATTTTGTAAGCCACTTTTATCTACAAGTCCAATGCATAAACATGAAAGCAGCCTGTTTCTTATCACCTGTATGGGACCTTTGAGAGCAACCACACCCATACGCGTCTCAAACCCCAAATTCCATACCCAAATATAGGACATAGCTTTAGCCTTTCGTCCAAAATCTGCACCGGTAAGCCAAAGCTATAAGTTACACGACCTTAATAATTTCGTGTAAATGATCGCGGTAATATTAATATCTCGATGAACTGAAACGTTAATATAAATTTTGTGTACTTTCACGATATTATAAATCACGTTACATCTTTCACGTTAATTTTATTTACGTTTTCAATCAAACGATATTAAAAAAATCGTTTTAGTCATTCACGGTTTTATTAATATCTTTCAACACAACGTTTTATATTTATTGCGGCGTGTAAATGCAATTATAAAGATCGTGAAACATTCCCGAAATTAAAAAAACAATTATATTTTTCGCTAGCTATGACGCAACTAATAAAACCGTTTACGTCCGGAGAATTTAATAATTTCGGTTAAGTTATTAACGTCATTAAAAATTACGTTCTATTTTAGACGATGATATTATTACCGTTCAAGCGTTGACGAAGTTATAAAAATCGTTGGTCGGCTGAAACCCAAACCCAAATTTGTGTCCCAATTTTGGAACGAGAATATGGTTATTTTGGATTTGTTCCAAATTAATCTGCACCATTGTGTGGAATCCTATTCCATATTTAGGATTATTGGACCATGAGTGTGGTTGCTCTGAGATAGTTGTGGTGCCAAATCCTCATACTCCCGAGTCCTTTCATTTGAGGAAAAATTACACTTTTATTGTTCTTCATTTAGCATAAGAAATGGGGGGAAAAATTCATTTTCCAGGATAACCAAATTTAGTATAAGGCCAATTCTTTCGGAATGAACAAATGAAAAGATTTTCCCATGTTAATCCCACCATGCATAGAATGAATAATTGTGAAAATGGTGCGACAGAACATTAACCAAGCGGTTAACGCTAGGCTGAGCTACTCAAGTCATAGCTCGGCCTCACTTGACAGGTCTTTAGCTGTTTAATGGCTGAAGTACAAGTTATTATTGTACAATTTCAAATACCTCCTATTCACTGCATCTCTAGGCCCCTTCCTATGGGTAAGGCAAACCAAGAGTTTTGCCTTATTTTACCCACTATGGAGGGGTTAAAACACCAAAACGGCCAGGCAAACCGCCAGATCTGCCTGTTTGCCGGTTTGGATGGAGCTACTAGCGCTAGCTAGTAAGTTACACGGTCGAGAGAGTTTCTCTCGACCGAGATTGTCTCTCTCTATAGAGATACTCTCTTTCCCGACCGAAAATATCTCTCTCTTTAAATAAAATATCTCTCCTACTTTTATACTATATCTCTTCTACTTTAAGATTTTATAATATATCCTATTAATCTCTCCTACTTAATCTCTCCTACAAATCATCCCACAACTAATATCCTAACAAAATAAAGTTCAATGGGTTCAATTAAAAATATTTTTTAATTAGATTTGCCTATTTTTCCATAGTGCAAAATCACATTTGCCTGGCCACGTGGCAAGGCAAATCAAGATTTCTTACAATGTCTTCAACTTCTCAACGTTCTAAACGTGGGTAACCTAAAGTACCCAAGGTTCGTGGTCTAAAGTTTATTATTTGCGAGGATGAATTGACTTGTAAGAATTATGTATATTTTTCAAAGGATTCTGTCAATGGTGTAGATTTTTGCCAATTCTGCCTGCAAACGTTAATAATCGGGACATCGTCGGGTAACCTCAACAAGGAGGTGACTGAATATGTAGCCGCCATTATGCAAATGAATTGAACCAGAAAATAAGTGCAGAGCCTTGAACTATGGTTATTAATTTAGCTACTATGGTTTGGAGATTCGATGTAACGGTAAAAACGATTGTTGATTGTTTTTGGCGTTGAAGATTCGACCTGAAGAAATTGATGTTCCATAACCAATTTGGTCAGTTGGAAGAAGATTGTCCAAGAATTAATTGATGTCATTTCTAATTTACGTTGTAGAAATGTGATAAAATCGAACATCTTTTCTACCATCCTAACGAGAATGATGCAGTTACAGAATCGCCTACCTATCACCAGGTGTTGGCGCTCTCATCTTGTTAGACCAAGCGGCAAATTACTTGACGCTTAGGAATGAAATCCAAAGTATGTTCTTAAACAACGTGATCCATGCCTTGGAAATGAGTTGTCCTGGGGCAAGGTTGGAACCATTATACTTCCCTCTTCCATGATTTTGTTGGAAATAGAAACTTGGAAACACATTCTCCAATACTAGTTGCACCTAATACCTTAGTGTTGATGGTGGTTTTGGGTGAGGAGGTCGCAAGAGTAATTTTGCACAAATTTCAGGCATCTTGGCGTCGTCAGGTGGATAGCTCAAGGCAAGGTATGAATTTATTTATTATAGGGATAAGAGAATTGGTTGCTAGCCTACGCGCATCCCATCCCACACGCATCCTAGCCTTGCTTGTGCACTGGCTTGCGTCCTAGCCTCGCTTACACACTAGCTCACTCATTAGCCTGGATCGTCCCATCCTCACTCATGCATGAGCCTTGCTCGTCCCCATCCTCACTCATGCACGAGCCTTGCTTGTATACAAGGCTTGCTCACATACGAGCCTTGCTTGTATACAAGGCCCACTCACTTACGAGGCTTGCTCGTATACAAGTCTTGCTCATACGAGGCTTGCTCGTACGCTTGCAATCCTTGTTGACCCCACTTTTATCACATGCCATAGCTTGAGAACCCCACTTATTCATTCTTGAGTTACCTCTTCTTATGGGTCCCGCTGATCCAAGTCCTAGATGATTATGGTCTTTATTGAATCCATGATATTCTAAGTTTCCTAATCAAATTCGGAAATCTGACAGATTACGAATTTCCTCAAAGACTGATTTCTACGGGCTAATCCGTGAGGATCCAGGAGAAACTTCCTTCATGAAAGTTTCTCATCTGTGAGTTCCCATAACATACTAAAATGTCGTGATTTTAGCGAATATAGGCTGGCCTGGGTGATTTTTGGAGTAAGTGACGTTTAAACTGTCCAGAAATCTGAATATAACATAATGTTATGGTTCATCCCTGTACATCCTATGCCTAACTTCCTAATAAGATTATTGTGCTATGTAACATAGCTTATTATCATTCATGTGGCCTATCTTTAGGTCTTGAATTGGAAATACTCATGCATTCTTGATTATGGCTACGCTGTGTTAGCATCACTCGTTTGTTTTCCTGATTATAGACTTGCTTCTATAGATCAGTGCTAATTTCTTAATCATGGCTCATGGCTATGCCTTATATTATTTTGGACATTCATATGTCTATATTACTCAGGGAGTTGGTTCATTATATGCCACAATCCAATTTCTCATATTTATGGCAAACAAAAAGTCGTATTTACTTGACTATTGCCAAAGAGAGTTGTTGAAATCCTCTCAATCTAAATGGCGATTGCATAGCTCGATCCTTAGACTATTCTCATTGGTTTAAACGGCAATTGCACGGCTCAATCCTTAAACCAAACCTAAAAGAGATGCACAAGCTTATCGCTTAAATCTCTATTTTTATGCGAAGTCTGAGTTTACCAGTAATTTGTACGACTTGCACTTAGTCAGCTTTGACTTAACAAATATTCAATGCTTAACAAATCTTACGAGAATCAAGTAAGTTATATGGGGGGATATTTTTTAGGGTTTTGGTTTGGTGGTCTACGACACGTGTGATTGCAACGGCTCAATTACTCAACGGGAAAGAAAGCTAAGTCGTGTGAACGTTGCTGAAAAGAGGGGATGAGAAAGTGGGTTGTTGGTCTTCCCTAATATTAGGCGCAAGACTCTTAACAACTGGTCCCACTTACTCCACACTCCCACGCTTCCACTTCTTCCACTTCTTACGAGATCAGTTGGAATTCTATTGCTATAAATAGGTCACTCGACCAGTTTGGAAAGACAGTTCAAGTTTAATTCAGTGCAGTACAATCAATTCATCTTATCGATAATTGGTTAACTCTTCTCATTCAGCATTCAATATCTAGTGAGAACTTAATATCCATTCTTTTAGCAACTTTATTCACAACATCACAGAAAATTATAGCAATTCTCTGATCTCATCTTTCTCTGCTTCCCTCCCTTAAACCAACCCTATTTCCTCTTCTTGTAACTGAAGCAATACTCGAACGACCATTTCTTGGTTTAGGCGAGTCTTGTTCGATCTTGACCTCTCGAACCATTACAACTTCATATTACATCATTACACTTCACACTTTACCCCTCAGATTCTCTTTATTGTTTTACACCTAAAACACTTAGATATGACGCTTAATTACGAGCATTTAGGAGTACAGCTAGTACTAATATTGAAAACATGCATAAAATGTGGAATTGAAGACCTAACCAACCATGCCTATATTATCTTAATCGTAGTTCAATAGCATTTTAAACCCGTTGCTCCAACAACAAAGCTGGATAAAGAAAAAAGCTTACTTTAAAGAGGAAAAAAAGATGCAAGAATAAATACAATACCAAAGTTATAGTACTTTATAGTACAATTTAACGCCGAAAAAGTGAACAAGGCCAAGTCTCAAAACACAAAACAAAAAGGCCAATTGTTTTTTACGGTCTTGTGTTTAGGTATACTAAGCTTCAGAAAACTTAAAAAATATTCAAATAGGTCTAAAAGATATGTTCTCTGGAGGTGAAAAGATAGGATTTATTGACTTTTCTATTTGATGGATTCCGTTTTGAATTAGAAAGATTGAGTAAATTATTGGGGTTAAGCTTGTGGATGAAGTAAACATTCATTTGAGGGTATGGTTTGAAGAAATTCTTGATGTTGAGATTCTTAATATAGATTACCACCTCGAGATAAAACGTTAGCACACTGTAAAAGATTTTGTAAGCCAATTTTATCTGCAGGGGCAATGCATAAACATTAAAGTGGATTGTTTCTATTACTCAACTACTAGTTTACTACTCCTACCACAAAGTTTTCCTTTTATCGTACTGAAACCACATAAACTTGATTTTATATAGATACATACCATAGGACGTAATACATTAGAATATTTTATATTATGACAAAAAAATATTAGCGTATTGTTTGGATAATTACAAGTGATATTAAGACAAAAAAGATTATTCACGAATGAATCTTTTGTATTTATATATAAACCATATCCCACACTCTTGGGTTCAACTTTACAAGACTTTAAATATAAATGTGTGAGTATAAAATCTGCATAGACACTTTATACTCGACAACCATTATATCTAATAGCCTAAACTTAGGTCTTAGTTGCATTATATGGTATTGATCACTATTACGAAGAAAGTAAGAACAATAACGAGGATGATTAAGACTAACAGTAGCGAGATAACGAATTAATCATAACAATAACTTGGATTTCTCTGGACAATAATACATGGAAATGATGCTTAGAGGTTTGAGGAGATGCAAACCTAATCTCACTCTCACGACTTAAGATTACACCAAAAATCCAACCCTTAAAATGGACCTCGAGCTCGCCTTATATAGGCCGAGTCGGAAGTGGATTACAGCTAATAGGACAAACTACTCAATCGTGGGGATGTCAGAGTCTGTCGAGTAAGGCAGTGTCTTCGGGAATGCCTTCTCAAGGATCTTTGTCATTCGCTGATTTTCCTTCGACCTCAACTTGCCATCCCTAGAACTTCTTACATCCCGAGCATTATACTCCTTCGTCATCTATCTTCGGGTCGCTTCTTCAAGTCACTCTTCTTTGGGTTCTTAGACATTTCGAACGCCACTTCCTATTAAATTCCCTCATTGCGATATTGACACGTGTTCTTGTGGTGTTTTACCCTCTACAACTTGCCTCTTTCCTTTCCTTGTATCGAAGATGCTTGGGAAGAAAATTACTTCTTTGTCATTGATGCGTGTCGAATTCGCACAAATATATTTCAGTTCTTAACCTTCACAATAAATAAAATAATATAGTGGCAAGAACAGATTCGATCCACAGAGAGAGATTGGTTGTTATTTATTATCGATTTCTTAAGTAACCAGGGGAGGAATGTTTGGTGCAATAAAAGTAAATTAAAACTAAAGCAAATAAATGTAGGATATAATCAGGGGACGAGAATATTGGTTAAGGGTTCATCTTCAATCACATAACATGCACTATGAATAATATTTGGAGTTTATATTTAATCTCTCATCATCAAAAGCCCTAGAATACATCATCGCGAAAATATCCCGAAATTTCCTAATGTCATCACTCACCATAACGATGAATGTGTGAATACTACGTAGAGAATAACTCGACACCATGAGTAATCGAGTTCAACTCTCTAAGAGCATTAATATCTGTGAAATAGGCTAATCAATGCAATGAACTACCAGGAGCAGTTCATTCAACAAAGGTCATATTCTACATACAATTCCTAAAAGCTATCACCGCAATCGAAATTATATTGTACTACTTGTGAAAAGGTTCATCGACGATTTCGTATCTCAAAACCTAATTCTAGTTATAGATATGAACATAAACTAATTTAGTTTGCAACTTAAATCAATTAATATTCAATCTTAATGCAATACATCAATCATGCATTCATACGCACAGTAAAATAAGAACGATGATGAAAAGAATAATTATAACTCCAAAATTAATCAAGTAGCATGTTTTTGATATCCGACTACATCCCTAACCAATATAAAAATATTTAGCTAGACATATCTTTATTGAAATCCATAGAAAATAATAAAGTAAATATGAAAAAGCATAAAAACCCTTGTTTGCGGCGCCTCGAGAATCGTGCCAAAAACCCTCGCCGTGAACAATAACTCCCTTCCAGAACTCCTCCTGAACTCCTGTACGTGAAAACCTTCTCCCCGTACGTCCGTATCCTCCTCCTGACGTGAACAGCTTTTATATCTCTTATTAGTGTGCCCCTTTATTTTCTGATTTCCAAAAACAACTTCACGCAAAACCCTTGCCAACTGAGCCCAACTCCATCAAATGGGCCAAACCACCGACGCTGAGCCCATTTAAAACTGACGCCTGAATCGAAATAAAACTGAACTGAAATTGGACCTCCTTGTAGGAATTGGGCCTGTTTTCGAGGTGCCCCTTAACGCTGCGCTGAGGTTGGGAATAACCAGTCGGCCCCTTTCATTTCCTGTGTGCCCTAAAATCAGTTAACTCTTCTTATCTCGCAGCCATGTGCGAAAGGCACATGCGCACTATTCCTCA
>JAJJMA010271635.1:0-21828 GCA_023529015.1 Papaver nudicaule | reverse complement strand
ATACCAACGCTAGTGGGTTTGACCGGACAATGCCATAACAACACCATACAATCTAAGTGCAATGCTAGCAACTGCAAATATATTGGGAGAAAATCATTGGTATGCAGATACAGGTGCTAATAGCATTAGTCATATTACTTCAGATGAGCATGAATTGCAATGTGGTATTCCATATAATAATTCTGAGGACATCCAAGCTGTTAATTGAGAAGGTATGCAGATTACTCATACTGGTACTGCAGTTAAATCGTGTACTAGCTTCTCATGATTTGGTGCTTAATAATGTCTTTCTAGTTTCTAAATGTGTTGTTAATTTGTTATTTGTACATAAGTTCACTAAGGATAATAATTGTTCTATTACCTTTGACTGTGTTGGTTTTGATGTCAAGGATCTCTCATCTGGGAAGATCATTTTGCCAGGCCCTCACAATAATGGCCAATACCCTCTTCAGTTTCTATACCATACACATTCATGAAATAAAGCTCTCTCAGTTGTTCCATCACCAGTACCTGCTGATGTTTGGCATAGAAGACTTGGACACCCATCTTTCAATACTTTTCAACATAAATGTAAAACTCTGTCTCTTTCATCTACAATAAAGACACCAATGTTTTTCCATGAGTATCACTTAGGTAGAAGTCATAAACTACCATTCACAATGTCATCCCATTATAGTTTAAACCTTTAGAGTTACTACATTTGGATTTATGGGGTCCTAGTCCAGTTAATTTCATGTCAGGATTTAGATATTATGTAAACATTGTGGATGATTATTCAAAATTTTGTTGGATATATCCTTTGTATGAGAAAAGTGATTTCAAGAAAATTTTCTTTGAATTCAAGTCTATGGTTGAGAATACGTTCAATTCAAAAATTATAAATTTGAGAATCTTTTTATATGTTTGGTATTGTTCATCAAATCTCTTGTCGTCACACTCCTGAACAAAATGGAGTTGCAGAAGTAAACACAGACATTTGGTTGATATAGAAAGAACCTATTTAATTCAGTCAGGCTTGGGAGATAAATACTGGATTGATGCATTCAATGCTGCAAATTACACCATTAACAAGCTTCCCACTAAGTCAACTGGTTATATTTCACCTTTTGAGAAGCTTTTCCAACAGAAACCATATTATACTTTCCTCGGATCTTTTGGTTGTATTTGTTATCCATGGTTGAGACCCTGCACTACAAATAAGTTGCAGCCAAGAAGTATTGCTTGTATTTTCTTAGGATACAACTCCCAACATAAGGGATACAGATGCTTAGATAAGGAGACGGGGAGAGTGTATATCTCAAGACATGTCACATTTGATGTATCATCTTATCCCTTGGGGAAGCATTCTAAAAACTTTAGAGACCGCTTCTTCAGATATTTCATTCCCAAGGCCCACTGCAGATACATCTATTATTTTCCCTGATTGTATTACATCCGCTTCTCCTTTGGTTGTGAATTCTACTGCATCATCCACTGCTGACAATGATACTGCTAGTGAACCTGTTATTTCTCCTACTTCAGTGTCTTCACCAAACTCAGTGCAGTCTCCAAATTTATCCTCTCCTGCAAGTGCTTCAGTTCTTCCTACTCCCTCAGTATCTACATCTGTTAGAGCATAACTCGGTTGAACCCACTGTCGTTGCTATATCAAGTCAGTTGTCAACTTTAGATGTCAAAACACAATCCTTGATTTGGTCTACAATATCAATTCGGACTAGGATAGTTTTAGGTATTCGAGACGAAGACCAATGAAGATGAAGACCGGAGCTTACACACTTGATATCTATCGTCCTCATCGAAAGGTTAGAATGGTTTTCTTAATGGTTTCGTATTTAACGATTCTATCAATTTAATAGTCGATGATGTTGTATATATTGATCGAAGGATCGAAAGACTGAGTCCTCTCGGTACATAAGTTTTACCCATAGTGACCAATGAGTTAGAACATTGTGGGAATGGAGTTTGATTTTGGAATAAGTACTTTAACAACCTACGCGTTCATATGCTGTAGGAAAATTCCTGAACTCTGGATAGTGGCCAACGTGAAATCATGAACGCGTTCATACACAAGTTCAAAAATTCCTGAACTCGTATGCCACAAACGTGAATGCGTTCATATCTAGCTGGGACATAAAACTCTTTTAAGTCTCGGAACTCTTGTCCACCCGTTAGTGTTTCGAGTTCAAGAATATTTCCGCGAACCCTAATGCGTGGTTCAACTTGTTGAGCCGCTGCCTTTTCCTTCACTTGATCAAGGCGAGTCTTCTCACCACCTTAGACTATATGCCGACGGTTTGTAGAAGATTGAGTTTGACCTCCAAGTAAGCATATGTACTTTTCTAAGTTCGGAAACTTACTTGATCTTTATTCAAGGTTGCTTAACTTTCAAGAAAAGCCTCCCTTGATGATCAATATAAATAGATGACATCCTGCAAGATATAAACCAATCCTCTTCACATCTGTGTATCCTTGCATGAAGGTTGGTCGTCATCTCGAAGTCCTTTTCTTGGACTACGGCTATTTAAAAGACTTCACTTGAGGATCGTGAAGCACAGGTCGGAATTAATATTCTTGATCTTGTATCTTAAGTCGATTATTTTGTTGTGGTCAATTCAATCAATAAAGACCAAAGATTTGATAGAAGTTTCGTATGGCTGCACTTTGTGTTATAAGTCCTAGAAGCTTCATAACGCAATTCACGATTTAGGTCATGAATCGAGTTCGTCACACGTATGAGGTAAAGCAAGTTAGGCTAGATCAATAAGCCCTAATTAGCATATCGTTTTTCAATAACCTTGACTTTAAGTCTAAAGGAAATCACCTATCGTATTCTTTGTTGAAAGACAAATCGAGTACAACCAGTTGTCTTGTTGGAAGCAGGGTGGTGCTAGTCTTCACGAAGGGAACTGGAGCAACTCCTAGGCCTGTAAAGGACGTCAGCTAGGGGAATCAAGTGTGTAGGTTTATGCGGGGTCCAAAAGACGTATGAGCATAACGGTAGTTGGGTTGCTTGGAGGGTTAATTCAGTCTTGATACATTCCAGTCTGATGTCTAATAGTAGGCTAGCGTCGGTATTCGCTTAACATTGTGTGTGTTCAAATCTGGACTAGGTCCCCAGGTTTTTCTGCTGGTTACGGTTTCCTCGTTAACAAAACTTATGGTGTCTTGCAAGTTTCAGTTCTTGAACAAAGAACTCGACTCGGGTTATTACTTGAATATTGATTTTTGAGATCGTTCAAGTAATCTGATCAAATAGGTTCACGAATTCAAAAGTTGGTGGTGTACTTGGTATTCCCTCCTTTTCATCAACTTCATTTCTTACATGAAATCCTGTTATAGTATCAAATGCTAATAAAATGGTGACTAGGGGCAAAGATGGAATTTATAAACCAAAAGCTTATACAACTAGGTATGCTTTGTCTGCACATCTTTTAGATCAAATGCCTTCTGCTACACCAACATGCTTTAGTAAGGAAAACAAAATTCCAAAATGGAGGATCTCCATGGTATCTGAATATAATGCACTTGAAATAGATGGCACATGGTCTCTAGTTAAACCATTCCCTGGTATGAATATAGTTGGCTGCAAATGGGTTTTTAAACAAAAGATGAATCCAGATGGTACTGAAGATAGAGCTAATTAAGTCAAGACTTGTAGCTAAGGGATATAATCAACAGGACGGCAAGGATTATTCAGAAACTTTCAGCCTTGTAGCTAAACCAGTAACAATAAGGATAATTGTTTCATTAGCAGTGCATTTTGATTGGAAAATTAGGCAACTAGATGTGAGTAATGCCTTTTTGCATGGGGATTTATCTGATGAAGTTTATATGACTCAGCCATTCATTGATCCAGATAAACCTAATTATGTCTACAAACTGCACAAGTCTTTGTATGGACTTAAACAAGCTCCAAGGGCTTGGTATGAAAAACTCTAGACAGTTTTACAGTCATATGGTTTCCAGTCTTCAGTTGCAGATACATCATTGTTTGTGCAGAAGGTAAGATCAAGGCTTACAATTATTCTAGTATATGTGGATGATATCCTAATAACATGGAATTCGTTATCTTATTGGGCAGAGTTGATTACTGATTTGAGTAAGAATTTTCCACTCAAGTATTTGGGTGACCTTCACTATTTCTTGGGATTAAAAGTAAAGAGGAATGAATCAGGTCTCTTTTTATCTCAAAGAAAGTATGCACTTGATTTGCTTGACAAGTCAGATATGGCTGGTGCGAAACCTTATTCTTCACCAATCCCTGTAAGTCAGAAAATGATCACCTCAGATGGAGTACCACTTGCCAATCCAACTGAGTTCAGGTCTCTTGTTGGTGCTTTACAGTACCTCACATGGACTAGACCTAAAATTTGTTATGATGTGAATCAGGTGTGTCAGCATACGCACAATCTCATTGATGTTCACATGATAGTTGCTAAGAGAATACTTAGATATGTCAAAGGCACTATTGATTATGGAATTTTGTTCAGCAATGGATTGTTAGTTGTTCATGGCTGTAGTGATGCAGATTGGGCTGGAGATCCTGATACCAGGTGCAGTACTAGTGGGTATTGTATATTTTTTGGGACAAATCCTGGTCAAGTAAGAGACAGGCTACCATTGCCTGAACTTCAACAGAAGCTAAGTATAGAAGCTTAGCAAATTTAGTTGTTGAAGTGGTGTTTGTATGTCATATATTGAAAAATCTACATGTCTTCTTGCCTGCAGTTCCAGAGATCCATTGTGATAACATGAGTACAATATCTTTATCTTCTAATCCAGTCTTGCACACCAAAATCAAGCATCTGGCATTTGACTTTCACTTGGGACAAATTGAAGATTTACTCCTTGGCAAATCTCAATTTGAGGGGAAGTAGTAGAGTGAGTTAGTGTCAGGTCTCCAGATGTCACGTCCTGAACTCAAGTCTCAGGTCTTGATCTCAGTTCTCAGGTCAGTGTCAATGTCACTCACATATGGAGTGTCTGTGTAACAGGCCTTCATTGGTCCAGTTTGTGGGTCTGCTGTACTGACAGGTATCGAGTCCTTATAGATTATGTTAGTGTTAATTATGTCGGTGCCTGTGTATAAACTGTTTGTCATGTCTTCTGTAAACAACAATTGTAATCCACCTATTTGTGATTTTTTTTTTTTTAATTGTAAAGGTTATATTAAAGTTGGACCGAAGTCCACTACCTACAAGCCCAGGTAGCTAGGAAAAGAAATAAAGAAAAATCCCCCCACCCCGATGCAGACGAGTTTCGAACTCAGGTCGCCGATGTCATCACCCAACAAGTTTACCACTGTACTACAATGACTCTGCACCTTTCTGTGAAATCATAATCAAAGTGAATCTTTTCAAGAATTCTATCCAAAAAAAATATATAAAGGAGCTAACCTGTGAACTAGTTCTTCCAAGTAGATTGAGGGTTTGAATAGAACTTGAAGAGGTGGTTATGAAGTTGTTGTTCACTTGGTTAAGTGGTAATTCACTTGGAGCAAGCGGAAGGGTAATGTCAGGAGCCTTCCCTTGTGAATCATGTAATGTGAGTGTCTTGCTTGCAGAAGTAGGTTCTTTATTTGCGTTCATCAAGCATCATTAATTGTTGAAGTATGCTTACCACCTTGCTGGGTTGCAGGGTAATTTTCCTAAACAAAGAAGAAAAATCAGTAAGATAATTCAAAACAGGTTATGTAAGTATTTCAACGTGTGGAAGATTAATTGCCTATATGCTCATGTCCACGTGTTTGCGCTTAAGAGGAGTTAACTTAAGCATTGGATACTTCTTCAAAACATCTTGCCGGTGAGGTAACAAGTGGTACCAAACTTGTGTGAAGGAATAACATGTTGAGTACAGTGGTGCTCAAGTAATGAACCGAGTCATTCGTATTTGGAAGTTGACCTCGGCATGAAGGAATATCCTGTACAGTGGTTATCGACTACTATCTGATAACCTTGTTATCTAGATTCTGAAGTATATGGCCATTACAACTAGAGTCATCATATAGTGTGAGACTGTGAGTTACTGAGTTATGTGTCCCATGCATCTTGAAGTTTATGTCTTTTGCAACAATCAGATTCATTATATAGTGATGTTACTTATGGCTTTAATCACTTACCAGGTGAACCATTTTCAACAATTATGGTTGAAATCAAAGATATGTCAATGGGACCTCCACGTCCTCGTACACGTTCATCCCAATTTCATGTCCAAAGAGGGGTTACTTTTGGTTCGGTTGCATCTCCTTCTCCACTATCTTCTCCTCAACCCGGTGCTAGTAGGAAACGTAAAGTCACTGGAGTCACCATGAAAACATCTTGGGTTTGGTCCCATTTTTATGAGATACTTGATGAAGAGGGTAAACAATGGGCTAAGTGCAAGCATTGTAAAGGTGGTAGATACAGGTGGGGTGGTAAAGATTATGGGACAGGTAACATGAATTGGCATTTAAGAAGGTGTGAAAAATATCTAAAAACCAAATCTGAGTTGTCGGGACCACAAACACTTAATTCGGAGCTTAACAATGTGGGAGAGGAATGGAACAGGTTGGGGTTAGCTTCTCTCAATAGAAGAGCGTTGATGAGGTTTATATTTACCGATGAGCAATCTTTCCGAATGGTTGAAGGGGAAGGATTTAAAGCATTTTGTAAGTATCTTGAGCCTCGGTTTATACTTCCATCTCGTATGACTGGCTATCGTGATATTTGTAGTTTATTTATGGATGAAAAGAAAAATTTGATAATTTATTTCAAGAGAAATAAGGTAAGGGTATGTCTTACCACAGATACATGGACGTCAATTCAAAATTATAATTACATGGTTGTGACTGCCCATTTTATTGATGATCACTGGAAGTTACATAAAAGGATTATATGTTTCTGTTTAATCACTAGTCATCGAGGTGAACAGATTGGGAAGGCGTTAGAGAAGTGTATGATAGAGTGGGGGCTTGAGAGAGTGTTCACTATCACTCTTGATAATGCATCTCCCAATTTGAAGGCCATTGATTATGTCAAAGAAAGAATGGTAAGTTGGGGATCTTCAATAGTTGGTGGTAAATTTTTGCATGTTAGATGTGTTGCGCATATTCTTGCTCTTGTTGTTAAAGATGGGTTGTAAAAATATCACGTGACGGTTCGTAGAATCAGGGTCGTGGTTAAGTTTGTAACGAGTTCTCCAGCAAGATTAAAGAAATTCGTAGATGCTGCCTCTCTTGAAAGGATAGAGTGCAAAAAGGGATTAGTTTTAGATGTTAGAACGAGATGGAATTTCACTTATTTGATGTTGGATTCCGCTGAGAAGTATGAGAAAGCTTTCAAGAAGCTGGGACGGTCTGATATGAAATACAACGAAAGGTTCATTCCTGATTTTGATGATATGGTTGGTCTTGATGACTTGGGCACCACAGATGTTGATTCATGTTCTTCAGATTCCGATTATCTTGGAGAACCTGCTCCAAAGAAAGCCAGAAAAAAGGCTAAGCCTCGAGTACCTGCTCCAACGGTTTCTGACTGGGAAAATGCTAGAGTTCTTGTTCTATTCTTGAAGGTATTCTTATATATTATGGTGCAATTTACATAATTATTTGTCTTATATATTGAACGGGTTAAGTAAATTATTTGTCTGATAGAACACTAAGTTACTGTGATTACAGTGTGGCAGTGTACATGTGATATTGTTTGCACTCTGTTATTTCAGAGATAAGAAGTAAATGTAGGATAAGTAGGATTAATGAGCCATACTTGACTGACTCAAAAATCCGTAATGCATAGGTATGCCTTACTGATCGCTAGGCTAGGCCTTATGCATTACATAAGAACGGTTATAACCGTCCCACCCTACCCGACCCCGTCAAAGATGGGTCGGGTAGGATACTATCATTTCGCGGGTGGGTAGGATGGCGGATAAAATTTATATTATCCACTATTTAGTGGGTAGGGTGACGAAATAGCCCATATCCTACCCAGCCTACCCGCTGTGCAGCCGATCAAATTCCATTTGACAGGATTTGGAAGAGGACTTCGGCATGAAGGAATATCCTGATCAAAATCCATTTGACAGGATTTGGAAGAGGATTTCGGCATGAAGAAATATCCTGATCAAAATTTTCCCGCACACCAAGGATATGTAACCCAGACGCATGTAATTGTAAATGGCTTCCGCTTAAATGGGGAGACGTGACTTGTTCTCCCGGGAAAATCGGCGAATGTGCTGCGTGAGGGTTTAAATCATGCAAATTGTGAGGATTGAGGAACTGATGACAGTCTAATTTCAGTCGCCTGAAATGATTAAAAGAATAAAAGAGAAACAGAGCAGCTTGTATAAATGAAATAATAGTGAAGTGTTCGCGAAACTATCTACTTAGAAAAATGTTTCAGTAGAAAGATTTAAAAACCAATTGTGGTCTTCTTGAAGGATCATATACAAAATGAAGCCGTCCTAGCAAAATTTCAGGACGGAGATCCCTCCACAAGGGATCACAAGGTTGATTGATATATTACCTAAAGTTAATGTACAAATATATAAATTGATCTTTTTCTCCTTGAAAGAAAGAAAAGGGAGGAAGGAGACCATGATCACGCTCTGCTTCAGTTGTGCCCAAGGTTGTCTCAGAATACATCACGACATAAAAATTTCTGTATTTTACAATTGTACCATAAGAAAACCTGCAAATCATTGGAAAACCAAATCAAAAAACCTGCATATTCAACAAGAGTGATAGAAAAGACAAGTACAATATGGTAATGTAATAACTCACCGGTGAAAAACGCAAGTGCGCAGTCCCCCTGATGCACATCCTAAAACCTGTAAACAGATCTCCCTTTACAGAGAACAGAGTGTTCTTTCGTATCCTTTCCCCTATTTTAGTAGATGCCTAAACACGATATACTGATGCTAGAGTAAGGGAACTAGAAATCAAGCCGCTCCTAATCTGCCCAGTCTTTAATATAAAATCATGTCGCTCGTTATTAATCCGAGTCGGAATCAATGGACAGGTATAATCTTGGTCGCACTGACCGAGGCTGACGCGGAAATGAGAAAGGGCTTGCAGATTTCTGCTGATTTGTTGTAGTTGTCCTATCAGAGCTCTCGCCATTTGAACTTGGAAGCAATGACGCTGCAACAAGGAAAAGAACATGTCAGCACCTAAAACAAACAAGGTAAATAAGCTTCAGAGCAGGATAGAAGGATGATTTCATCAACCATCTGCCTAGGATTCCTAATTGATGGCAGTCAAATATGGGTAACGCCTACATATACATGGATTCCTTGCATGAAACCTACATCTACACCCTACGCATCAGTTTTCTTAATGTGTATAATATAGCAAACCATAACATCTAAGAAGAGAGTAACTGGAGACTCCAACCTACCCTCCTTAGACACAGACTGGTGTCCTGCATTCAAACCATTTGTGGCTGCCGACCGATCATGACCAACACCATCACCAACCCTAAGAGATATCCAGTCTTCTTCGCGTATACCGTTTGTCGAACCAGGTGGGTCTCTAACATCAGTCGGTGCCGATGAAGCAGTTGGATGAGTAGGAAGGAAAATTTGCAGAGAAGGGTCATCGTCGCCAATCGTTAAGGGATTATCAATCAAGACACTATTAATATTGGTGTTGGAATGACATAAAGAATCTGAAATATGTGTTGCAGAACCTAAAGTTGTATCTGGAGCCAATGAGAATCCACCATTAGTGGATGTGGGACAATTAATAGAAGTTCGCTGAACATCTTCTAAAGAATCTGAGACATCTGTCTCAGTACCAAAAAACTGAAACCCAAGGCCAGCATGAGTACAAGAGGCCACTGATGGCCAAAGAGGCATCTCGAACTCATCCCCGTTACTATTTAGAAGATCTAAAGCACTGTCAGTAATAAGACCTGGATCTTCATGATACGAGACTGGAACTCCAAGAGAAGGAACAGAGAAAGAAGTACCACAGGCATTACTCTGACCTGTTTCAAAGACAGCTCCATGAGAAATAAGATTTTCCATCTCTTCATCCGAGTCACTGAGAATGATGATATCTGCATTTCCTGCAGGAGCAGAGGCAACATTGTCATTGTTGGCCAGGAAATCAAATTGCCCACCAGTGTGTCGATTAGCATTTCGATCTTCAACATCTCTACCACTTCCAGTAGCACTGCTGCTCCTAAGAATGCCTCCTCCGCTATGGATATCGTATTTCTCTTCTAGCTGACTTTCAGGAGAGAGTGATAACAATTCAGGTTTCTTAACTTCCCATGTCCCTTTTGAATTCTTCTTAATTCCTAATTTAAATGGACTTTGTCCTTCCAGAGGTCCATCATGTTTGATCTGCTTTGACTTCTCCAAGTCAGGCTTAACATTTTTGCCTGTCTCAACGCAGAGAGAACCATCAGGGAAGTGCCACTGTGCAAGATCCAAATGCTCTTTCTCATTCTTCGCACGCCATGAACCATCTGGCTTGACATCTATCTCAGTAACATCTTCTCCACAGCGACCCATCTGACAAACCATGAAATACCAGTTGAAATACAATTTATTAAACTAAAAACACACAAATGGTATGTGAAGTGATTGAAACTGCAAACCCGAAAAGAAAATATAGGAGCCGAGAGTAAGCAGTACCATGGCTGTGATGCGATTGAAATAAGGGTCAATGATCATATGCTCCAACGTGTAGTTTTTGAGGCAAATGGGGCACTGCCACTGGAAATGAAGTAGTCTTATTCAGCTCTTAACAACAAGGAAACCACAGAGACAGGAAAAATACAACCAATTATATTACTTACCTTCCTAGACCGTTGGTTGAGTTCTACAAAAGTGTCAAGGTCAAAACAGCCCATGTGAATACAAGGTTTAAACCTTCCAGCAATCCTAATTCTGGAACCACTCATCTGCCATATCCCAACACATAAGCAGCAGCTAGATAATTGTATATATCCACTTGAATATAGTCTATAAGTCATGTATTCAGCAATGTCCAATTACGAAATAAAATATCAGATTACTATTACTTACAGGACAACGCAAGTTGACAGTAACTGAATCTGCAACAACTTCCAGATCGCTATCACTATCTGCATTTTCCGTATCATTACCACCCCCTATGCAACGGCATACACGGGCATGAGCATCTTCAAAACGCTCACCATCCAGTTCTTTTGGTATCAAGTTGAGAACCTAGGGAAACGTATGAAAGTTAATTAACCACTCGATTCAAAATGGAAATTTATTAAAAAGCTCACAAGCAGGTAATCATTTACTTCTTGCACAGTACTCCCTCCGTGTCAATTAAGTGATACTTCCACATTTTTTCACCAAAAGTTCCAACAAAAGCCCTCATCTCAAATATAATTATACTTCTAGGAGATTAACGAACATTCCAAGGAATTTGTTGACATGATATAAAAGGGGGAAAAAGAATTTCTCAACCATTTCTTAATCTATGTGCAACACCCAACACTATCACTCAAACTGATATGGAAGTAGTATCATTTAGGGACATGCCCAGAACAAAATTCATACCTGCTGAACTGTACGGCGCTTTGCAATTCTGACCCCCACACAGAAAATCCGAGCATCACATCCTGTTAAAGAGATCTTATTCATCCCCTCTCTTGTACATGTCGTAATCTAAGAAGAAAGAATATGTTGTCAGGATAATCCTAATGAAGAAACTAACTATTTGCAAGCCCAACACTGAGGATTATTGGACATTGATAGCCAGTGGCCAAAAGGACAACAACCATGAAACT
The DNA here is from genome assembly GCA_023529015.1 of Papaver nudicaule. Taxonomy (NCBI): domain Eukaryota; kingdom Viridiplantae; phylum Streptophyta; class Magnoliopsida; order Ranunculales; family Papaveraceae; genus Papaver; species Papaver nudicaule. Next base: position 10,078 of record JAJJMA010271635.1, on the reverse strand, counting down.
ACTTCAAGCAAGGACGATACGACGAAACTATCACCAACACAAGGAAACAATCAAGGAAGGAAACGACTTACAGCAGGACCATCATCACGACCATTGGCTCCTAACGCTTGAGAGCCCGGTCTATTAATACTTCGTACTGGCACACCTGTGAGTGGAATGTGATATGAAGTATCGCTAATGAGTGTAGGACGCCTAATACAACAGGGCTTCTGAGACACAGAAGGCCAAAGAAAAACCTTTGTCCCGAGCGAATAACACAGTCTATGAATATTGTAAGGACCTATGCAAATTAATCAGTAAATATGTTGACAATGATAGCACTAAAATGAGGGCACGTACCATTGACCTGCAGATCTGAAAATAGGGGCCAATGCATCCTGAATATAACTTTATCATTGAGAAGCATACACCATGCCTGAAGAAACGTGAAACATCATACATGAATCCAGCCTATTGCAGAAATTTTCAAAAACGAACCATATTTTCTCAAGTTAAGTAGGATGCCAATACCAAAATTGAATAGCAACCAACCTGCACATCATATTCGGGTTTCTGTACCATATCTCTATCTGCTCGTGTCAGTTGAAATGTCTTTTCTACATTCTGCATTGGATTTGTCCTGCAAAACATTGCAGACTTTAAATTAAATAATAATAAATCTGCATGTCCAGTAAAAGTACCCACAAACGAAGACAATAACATGAATAACAGACATGTTATCTACACAAGTGGGTATGTGTCTTACTGTCCTAGTTAGGAGGGTCTCTCATACGAATAGTCTTCAGAAAGAAGACAAACAACACATTGCCTGAATTTATCTACCAATAGCAGATTTCTGGTTGGAAATTGCCAAGAATTTTATAGGTTTCCCCTTGAATTGGTGTTCTCAGGATCAATAAGATCAAAAACAGAATATGGCGACTAATGACCACAAGACACAAAATATTTAACAAGAATATAGCAACCCCATCTCCGTAACAGTTCCAGTTCAGACATCAATAGGTAATATATATATATATATATATATATACCAGAAGATCAAAGTAAATCCACTCACCCATCAGTTGGGATACTCAAAGCTGTTAACTTTATAGGTGGTAGTGGATACGTGACGGTCATCCAAAACCTGTTTACAATAATAAATAATTAGCACATTCAGAAAACTAACAACCTTCAAAGTGAAGAACTGAGGATCACTACCTCACCTGTATCATAACAACAATGTGACAAACTAACCCTACTAGCAATCAAATGGGATATTTGCCAAAGGCAGATACATACAACCAATGATATGAGCACCCTAAAAACATAATATAAAATAGGCTACAGCAAAAAGATAATAAAATGGGAGTTGTTGTAACATACGGGTCAGCACGATTGATACGACATATTTCACAATAAAATTGCGGCGGAATTGGTGGTACACCCTCCATGGGTTTATCTGGAATAACAACACACCCAATGTGTTGCCATACTTGACATCGTGGATCCTCACACTGAAATAAGAGACACATGACACTCATAAGCAAAGGGAGATTGAAGGTAAAATAATATAGCTCTAACATGTGAGGTTACCCAGATACAATCTAAATATAACACAGAGTATACATGGAAGAAGCATCCAATAGGATGCTACATCCTTTTGAAGTATCCAGGTAATTATAAAAGGTACAGCAACCTGAAATAGGACTAAAAGATCTAAACGAGAAAAGGTCAACAACAATATCACGAAATGAAATACAAATGCAACATTACCTGAATCATTGACTCAGTTTGCAACGAGCTTCCACAAGGACACTGAACCTTTATATCTATTTTGCGGGAGTCAACAACTTCATCTTTGAACTTTGCATTGTCAAATGATGAATCACTCTGTCCTCTAGAGGCTAAATCAGTAGCCCCAGAAGTCTGCATTTTTCTGCAAGGAGGAGAAAGACAATTAAGTTCGCATGAAAATGTATGTTACCAAGCATAAGAGTACATGGAACAATGTGTTAAGAAAAGATAACATAGTTAAGTAATAACTGCTATTTTCCATATATATACAGACACACATTTCTAACACACGCACAAAAACAAAAAAAAAAAAAAAAAAAAAAAAAAGATCAACAAGTTTCCCTTTCTTATCTTGTTGTCATCATAGACTATTCGAAGATAGGATCACCTGTAAGTGTCCTCGATTATTTTGGCAATCCCTTCTTTCCCAATTGAGTTCTTCTTAGACTTGGTAACTGCATCACCATCAACAAGGGAATAGATAAAAGGTCAAATTCAACTGCTTTAAATAATACGCATGGTACTAAACTGGCTTCGTATAATCTGGCCAACACCAACACAACTTCATCCTTTTAGAATCAGTGGCATATTCTCCATCTAGCTTACTCAGGAAATAGACAAGGTAAACATAAAAAAGGAAAAATAAACAGTTGAGGGTGTGTAGCTCCCAACTCGGAACTAATACTGAAACCAATGCCCTTGTAGAGCACCATCATAAATGGTTTCAAATTTTCCAAAGGGTATTTAGAAATGCAACTAGGAAACATAGCAATCTGGAGGTGTAGCTACAGGCCTAAACAATTTGCTGAAAAAGAAAAGAAAATGATGACGCGATACATATAAATGCATCTGTCTAACAACTACTGAGATCAAATGATCACCTTGATCATCTGTAAGGGCAGCTAAAATTCTGTCCATAAAGTCCTGCTTTCTTCCTTGCTTTCCAAGACCTAGCTGGGTGAGAACATCCTTGAGCTCTTTCACCCGAAAATATCCCAACTTGTCCTGCAACAAAACACAGCTTAACAATCAGATACCTTCTTGTCAAACCAATTATTCCAAATGACTAGTCACATGATATCCAGCTCTATTGCTTTTCCCAATGTATATATCAAAACAACAAACACCTAAAACATAATCTATCACTTACAAATACAAAGAAGTATATAAACGCTTCCCGCATTTCAAATGACTAGTTCAGTTGGTTTAAGTTTATCAAAGCCTTGCAATTTAAAGTTTTAAGCGTCATTGTAACTACCAAAGAAATAGTAAATATACCTTACAACTTAATACCAAATCCATAGTTTGGAGTTTCCAGAGCAGCAGAATCAGAGTTCTCGAGATCAAATCCTGCTGAACCTCTAAGTTGACTAACCAACTCAAATAAGTAAACCAAGTTGAACTACAAACATGAATGATTCCAAGTTAGGTTAAAAAACCAAAAACATAAAAAACAAAGACCCTATAATGTGGATCAAGTAAAGAAACGAAATCCCCAGGATGAGTATAATCTATGAAGGAAAAAAAATCAAAAATCTAAGAAAACCCTAATTACATGATAAACGCATACCTTCAAATCAATAGACTAGGAAGAGATAGAAGGGTTTTGTTAATGAAGGTTTAGAAAATGAAGAGAGTGAGAAAGATTTTTAGGTTTGAGACTTGCGAATCTCTCTTCGTCTCTTCGCTTCTCTTTTTTGTTTCTCCTCTTTCGTTTTGCTTTGCTAGAGAGAAACATAGCCGGAATTGAGAAATCTACCCTCCCCAAAAATCACGATGAAAATTTCCGGACGTGACTGGTTTTTATCAAATACAGTTTAATCCGTCCGGTCACGTCCGGGTCTGATAATGTGGCAAGTGAGCTCTCAATTTCCACACGCGCAGCCAGGGTTGGTGAACAGCAAACGCACACGGTTGTCACTTTTAAGCACTTGAGTTTCGTGGGACATAACAATTTTATTACGTATTTCCCTTTTTCCCTGGGACCATGGACTGGGGTATGGCATATCAAAATTGTAATGCCAGACACCAACGGACCAACTGTAATATTTATTTATTTTTTTAACTAGGAAAAGGGAATTCATATATTGTTAAAATCAAATTACAATGTCCGTTTCTATAGAAGCATTTAACCAAATAGGGAAATTATTCATCCTAACAATACTATAGGGCTCTTCATAGGCTTCCTTTGCAAGAAGATGAGCTACATTATTTGCTTCCCTTGGAGTATAAGTACAACTCCATGAGCTAATACTAGAAAGTAAAGTTATGCAATCTAAGATAAACGGGTGTGTTGTCCATTTAACCGCAGCCTGATTCCCGTTAATTGCTGCTACGACATTGCTACAGTCTCCTTCCAAATGGAGTTCTTGTATGCTTCTCTCCTTTGCCCACTGAATCGCCTTCAGTGCTCCTAATGCTTCTGCCTGCTCCTCATCCACTACTGTTCCTTGGAGTGAGACTGTCCCTCTGCATATACCTGCATTATCACGGAGAATTAGTCCAATTCCACATTTTTTAGAACCTTTATGAAAACTAGCATCAAAATTTAGTTTTTCTGCATGGTCAGCTGGTGGTTCCCAACTAACAGATCTGTTCACCCTTTCATTCCCTGCATTCCCTGTAACATTTGAGGATACAATACATTTAGACCATTCAGCTTTAAATTGCTGGATCTGTCCAACAATAGAGGCATTAGTCAGTTGCAGTCCATCATAAGCTTTAGTGCATCTAGCCTTCCAGATGAACCACATGGTTATCCCTGCATTGATGATAACACTTTCTGGAGTAACATTATTACCTGGAACCTTAGACAACCAATCTCTAAACAGACCTACAATGTTTATATTCTGTAATGAGGCAATCAAACTAGGTTCTGTCTGGCTCCATATTGCTTTTGCCACTCTGCATTCAAACAACAGGTGATGTATTGACTCTTCATGGAACCTGCAGAAAGGATAGCCTTTGTCTACAGCTGCAATAAATCTTCCTACTTTTTGTCTGACTGACTGGCAATCCTGTATGCATTTCCATAGAAAGTATAATAGCTTCTCAGGCAATTAAATCTTCCAGAAGGCTAACCAAGGGAAATCACTGTTGGGAACTTGTGACATATCTATTGAGCTTTTTAATATGACTCTATAGGCTGATTTCACAGTAAACAGGCCATTCGATGTAGCTATCCATCTAACTTTATCATAACCTGGCATAGGGATTCTAATTGTCAGAATGAGGGAAACTACAAGGTCATCAAAAATACTTCTTAAGACATCTAACTTCCAAGTCTTAGTATTATGATCTATCAGTTGACTCACTAAATGCCAACCATAAGTCCATGCTCTAGGCACTATCAGGTCCTCTAGCCCTGGAACCCATCTGTGTTTCCAGATATTAATTTTTTCCCCATTACCAACCTCCCAGCAGTAGTGCTTCTTAATGATCTCCAGTCCCTTTGTAATGCCTTTCCACATCCATGAGCCTTTAGGCAGTTTATCAACTAATGGATCTAACTTAGGAAAATACTTGTGCTTCAGAGTTGTAGCCCACAATGAGTCTGGTTCATCTAGCATCCTCCAAGCTAACCTGGCTAGCAAAGCAAGGTTGAAATGATTAGACTTCTTAAAATTTAATCCCTCAAATTTCTTTGGAAGACAGACATACTCCCATTTTCATTGAAAGAGTCCTCCTCCTTCTTGCTTTTTGTTCCACCAAAATCTTTTTTGGATGGTATCCATCTTCTCTGTTAACTCCACTGGCATAGGAAAAACAGACATGTGGTGAGAAGCAATGGTTCCTAGAACAGTCTGAGTCATGACGGCCTTACCTGCTGGATTCAAAGTTTTTGCCTTCTAGATTCCTAGTTTTGTTTTGAACTTATCTAGAATAGGTTCAAATGACTCCATCTTTTTGGTTTGAAGTAGAAGTGGCACTCCTAGATACTTATCTTGAAGTGCCATTCTTTGTATCCCTAGAATATTACTAATATCATTTCTAACCCTGTTGTCAACTTTACTACTAAAAGCAATACCTGACTTAGAGAAGTTTATTGACTGACCTGAGAGCTGACTAAAGTTGTTTATGATATCGAAGAGTTCCCTAGCTTCCTTCTTATTGGCTCTGAGAAAAATGAGACAATCATCAGCAAAAAAAAGGTGACTAACAAGAGGGCATTCTTTCCTGACCTTTATACCATGTAGCACATTATTACCTTCAGCTCTAAGCAAGCATTTGGAGAAGAACTCCATACAAAGAATGAACATATAAGGACTAAGGGGATCGCCTTGTCTTAGTCCTCTTTCAGGTAAGAACAACTCACCTGGTGATCCATTCAATAGGACAGAAGTAGATACTGTTGATATACACTGTTCAACTAGCCTGCAAAAATCCTTAAGTAGGGAGTGAATCACAAAATTACATTCAACTCTATCAAAAGCCTTAGACATATCTAGTTTGATTGCCATCATACCTCTTTTAGATTTGTTCTTCTTCATTGTATCTACTAGTTCATGTATTATGATTATATTGTCTGACATTTGTCTTTTTTGAAGGAAGGCAGCTTGGAAGGGTGATATAATTCTGTTCAGTATTGGCCTAAGTCTGTTTGCTATGATCTTAGAGATAATCTTATATGCAGTATTACACAGATTAAATTCAGAGGCATTTTTTGGACAGGTTACCTTAGGAATGAGTGATATAAAGTTATGGTTGCACTGTTTTAGGATATGCTTTGAATGAAAGAAAGCTTGAACCATTTTTACAGTGTCTAAACCTACAATTTCCCACATTTTCTGGTAGAATCCAGGAGGGAAACCATCAGGACCAGGGGATGTCCATGGTTTCATTCTAAACACCACTTCTTTTACTTCATCTGAACTAGGTATAGCAAGGAGATTAGCATTATCAGAGTCAGAAACACAAGGCAATATATCATGCATAAAGTCAGTAGGAATACGAGGCTTAGTGGACTTACTTATGCCAGCAAAATGTTCTTTTAATTCACCAGCTATTTCACCCCTATTTATCAACCATATTCCTAGGCTATTCTGCAAGGATTCAATATGTGTTTTCCTCTTCCTATAGTTGGCATTATCATGAAAATATGATGTATTCTTGTCCCCTAGTTTAAACCCTTCTTCATGCCCTCTCTGACTCCAATAATCATTTTTTACATCATACCAGTACTTTAGTCTGATATTTAAGATCATCTAGCCTCCTAGCATTAGCAGCACATTGAGGTAAGCTATTAACAAATACAATCTCAGACTGAATATCCCTAATATGAGTATTAAAATTGCCAAAGTGATTATTGTTAAAATTCCTGACTCCTACTTTGACTGATTGAAGGGATTTGCAATGTCTAAAGGCATAAGATCCTTTTGACACACTGGCCCATTGTTTGGCTATAACTTCTCTACAAGCTGCATCCCTAAACAAGAACTTGTTGAACCTAAAAGGTTTCCTAGCTACATGTGAATCCTTGAAACTGGTTAACAGAACGGGTACATGGTCACTAGCATAGGGAACTAAATGATATAAAAGACTTGTAGGAAACATAGAAAGCCAATTAGAATTGCCCATTGCTCTATCTAGTCTCTCTAAAATGAGGTCAGAGTCCTGTCTCTTATTGAACCAAGTATACATATTTCCAGAGTATGGGATGTCAGACAAACCTACAGAATTTACTAGGTTTGCATATTCATCTAGTTGATTTTTGCTAGGTGCATTCCCTCCTTGTTTTTCTTCTGGAGATAAGATGAAATTAAAGTCTCCAATGACCAGCCAACTCCCCCTATGTGCTTGGGCAGCATCTTTTAGCATACTCCATTGCTCAGCTCTATATAAGTCATTAAGAGAGCCATATATGCAGGATAGTAAAGTGGTATCCCTAGCATCTATTTTGACCAAGCAGCTTATGATATTACACCTAGACTCGATGACTTTCAAATCAATCCCATCTTTCCATAACAGACATAGACCTCCCCTTGTTCCTATGGGGTCTAACAAGATGACATTAGGGTATTGTAGGGGCCTGATAAGGTTTCTCATTTTTTCACCATGTGATTTGGTTTCACTCAAAAATATAATATCTGGATCCTTGGATTGTGTTACTGAATTTAAATGGGTTCTAGTATCTTTATTCCCATATCCTTGGACATTCCAGGCTAATATTTTCATTCTTGATTCATAATGAGATGAGGATCAGGCCACTCAACACACAAAGAATGAAAACAATTAAAACAATTAAGACACTTGTGCTTGTTTATAGATAAATAGTGAGAAGAGAGGAATTTAAGAAAACCATAAAATAATGCAGTAGAATTAGCAATGGAATAAGTAAAGCATGCAGTAAACTTAGTAGTATAGATGCAAACCTTGTTTCCCCCAGCATTGTTAGATAGGTTCCCTTTAGTTATGGTTCTTTGAGCTATTGAGATCTCCACACTCTTGCCATTGTTATCATGTGCATCTGAAGACTGACCAGGGCTCATTGAGTTGGGGGCAGTACTCCTAAGTCTCTTTCCAAGTATGGACTCATCATCATCAGTTTCCATCTTTGAACTATCATCAGCTATTTCAACTATCATGCCATCCTTTGGAGGTACAAAAGGCCCAGCTTTTTGCATCTTCTTCTGCAGCATAGGTACATGTCCCAGGCATTTAGTTTGTATTGCTTTCCCCTTCTTCATTGCTCCTACATTTCCAAAAATATAATGCTTCTTGTGTGCAGCAGTCAAGAATTCAGCAGCAGCCTTACAAGCTTTATTACAGTGGTTAAGGACATAACAATCGGGACAAATACGATTTGGCTGCTTCTCATAAAAGTACCTATACCACCTTGTTACTCCTACTGCAGTTAGCGCCATCACACCTCTTCTCAAAGGGTTACCAGTATTAATGATCACACACACCTTCACTGGAACTCCATCCACTGGTAAAGCATTAGGAGGTTCAATCGCAATCACCTCACCCATGATCTTTCCCATTTCCCTAACTGCTCTTACGTTCATATGTTCTGGGAGTAAATATCTCAGCTGGATCCAGAAACACTGATGCTCCCAATCCCATTCATGGTATTTCTGCAGTGGATTGTATTCATGGAAAATAATGAGATTTTCATCAGCACTCCATGGACGCTCTTTCCAGACCTTCTTCATGGTTTCCATATTCTTGAACTTGAAGATTAAGACATTATCATCAATACCAAATACTTTCAGGTCTTCAGGGGGGATGAAAGGCCACTGCATGCGCATATGATTTTCAGCAGTGTAGTGACCCATATTCCCTTCCATAATGATTGTACCAATCGGGGAGTTTTCCCATTGCTCCTCCTCTTCCACAACTTCTTCTAAAGCTTCTCCTGCCATCACCATTGCATCAGTTTCCTCTCTTAGTTCCAGCAATGCTTGCTTGAACTTGGCAGTTAAATCAACCATCTCATTAGAGCTTTCTTTTTCCATTGTTTTTTCTTTTTTCGATTCCTCAATGCCTCCTTTGTCGTAGCTTCTACTTAAATATCTTTCTTTTTCTGTAATTAGGTTTAGGGTTTCCTAGTTTCTTGGCTGAATGAAGATATTTTCTTTACATCTATATTTTGGGAGGGGATTTCGGGGAATTGATGTTGATATGGGTTGAATATCTTTGGCCGGTAAGGAAAATCTGTTACTCCCAGCTGTAGTGCGGAGAAATAGGAGAGCCAAAAAACAGATTTTGAATTTGAATTGTGTTTTGTAACGGGTTCTAGCTTGTGGGTACGTGCGAACCATTCGTGTGGGATTTTTTCTGACTGACTCGGGGATGAATCGATTCATTTTCTTCATACACATGATAACAATGGCAACTAGGAAGATAATTGGAGTTACAACGCCTCCAACAACAGCTACTGCAAACGCTTTAACCATAACAACACACACGGCAAACGCCATAAGGGATAACACTATCTATAAACACATGAGGGAAACAAGATGGATGATTAGAACAACATGATTTTTGAAATAACCCAAAACCTCATTGTGTATATGAAACCAGTTAAATCAAAACCGTAAACTGAGTTTTAAGAACTGGCTAAAACTATAGAACGATAAAACACTTGTTTGATTAGCATTTTGAAAACATTGATCAGTAAGAGAACAGTAAAAATTCAAAGATTAATGATTAACAAGAGATTAAAAGAACCGATTTTTCCACTGAGTCCACTCAGTCTGTCGCCCGATCCTCAGAGCTCCTCGTGTGACCCGGTGTAATATGGCTCATATACGTATACATTATAATCGCCTTCCGAAATGAGGATCGTTGAAAGAATAAT
>JAJJMA010271601.1:0-21356 GCA_023529015.1 Papaver nudicaule | reverse complement strand
GATCAAGTCTTCTTCATCTAGTGTTGGCGCTGTTTTTCCTGGTCCAGGGAAGCATGGGATTGGTCGCCGCTTGAGGATTGGAGGGTGATGCCGTAGCTCAAATTCTAGACGTGGTTCTTTCAAGGATGAACGAACAAACTGCAATACCAGAATCAGATAAGGAAAAAGGATAAGAAAAAGAGATCATTACAAAGATTTTCTAACATATCTAACTTAAGAGAAAGAAGATTGGCTGAATTTAGCAACTCATGGTAAAAGAACGTGAATCTTGCTTTTTGTATAAACAAAAAAGTAACTGGAAATGAAACTCTGAACAGTTAAAAAGAACACTTGAGTTATGCTAACGCACCAGATTACTACTACTTAGACATGAATGCCTTTTATAACTGAAATAGTCACAGCCAGAGATACATGCACTTCGCACCAGCTGGGAGATTAGACATGCATGACTTTTAAGAGGTTTCAAGATATTAAAGAGATGTTAACTTCGTCAAATTGGAATTCTATCAGAGTTGCTAAAATATAAACAATGTGAGTCAGGAAATGGTGTCCGAGTACGAGTCAACTTTGAACTATAAACATGCCGTACCTAGATGGCTAGTTATAATTATGAGCAAATTCAATATTCATAATAAAAATGTAGAAAAACTGTTTCGAAGGGATGAAAAGTATTACTTCATATAGAGCAGTAGTTCGCTCCCATGGTCCAAAGACACCTTGAAGAATAACCTCATCTGGAAACTGGATCCGAATGGTAGTGGCATTGTATTTCTTCCTAGCATCTTTTGCCTTCTTTTCTTTGAAGGACTTGGGGACAAGAAGCTGAGATTCTTCGAGTTTTTTTTTCCTCATATCAGCTTCAGCTTTTAGCTCTCCCATAGAAAGTTTAAAAAAAGAGTCTGGCAGTTCAGTTTGTACAGCTCTGCTATCGGGACCAGATATGAAGACCCGGACCTAAATGGAAACAAAAATTGCAAGTTCTTAGCTAAAGACAAACAAGTCACTGAGCAGCAATGGTTGTACAACTCCTAGTGGAGAATAAGAACTCCCATTATCTGAAGGATAAATAATAAGATCAGCATAACTATAACTAATGGTTCCCAAAAATTTATAAACCTCTAAAAAAAATCTTGACGTAAACCAAGAAAACACTATATCTAGTTTTGCCCACGCTTACAGCAACTGTGAACCTTGCGATCATGATAAATCTGAATCAGTTATAAAGCAAACAACAGATAATGCAGGTGTGCCATGAATTTGAGTCACTGCTGCAATAGTAACTACAATGACCGCAAACCCTTACCAAAGAGTGTGATCATTCAGATATTCGCCTGGTCTAAATATCCATAACGATAATCAACGCACTAATATACATATTCCCAGATGGTACAACTGTTTCTAACTACGATGGTGGTTATTAATGGCTGGCAATTAGGGTAACATGGCTGTGTTTCATGTGACTAACTGTAATCCGACAAGGCTATTTTGATACTAATGGTTCTTATGGGGAACTTAAAGGCCAAACTTTTTATGGAATATAAGCAGAACAACATAATAAAAAATAATCTAAGTAAGTCAATAATATATACCTGTCTGTCAACCTTCTTCGGCTCCACTGGAATAACATCTTTCACCTTTGGAATTGGAGGAGGCACGGCTTCAATTTTCTTAGGCTCCAGCATCAGAATCACTTCTTTAATCAAATTGATTTGTTCCCCGGTAGGAACTTCCATCACTGCCCACATCTCTTCACCTTCTTCTTGAAGCTTAAATCCTACACATTCCAACAACTCAACACCACCAGTAACTGAACCAATAGCTTCTTTTATCTTCGGATTCCCCATTCGAATCCTTCTAAACTTGCCATTCTCAGGATTACTAACTACATTCCTCAACAGTCTGATAACCACCTCAACCGATCCTTCTGGAGGTTCTCCAGAAACAAAAACCCCAACACAACTTTCCAATTCGTTCCTTGATTCCAAATTTTTCTCAACTTCATCTTTCATCTCTAAATCTGTTGTTTCTTCAGAATCTTTTTGCCCTAAACAACTATCAATATGCTCAGTAACTTCCTCTACAGTTCGGTAAGTTTTTCCACAGACAGGACATTCACAGATTTCAATTGAATGTCCGTTTTGAGATCGTTTACTTGATGTCACCAACGAATCAAACTTATTAAACCCATCTGTCGACGTCTGTGGCAAATTGTTGTTAAAATTCATTGATTTCTCATGATCCGTACTAGATTTATCAAGATTGGTACTAGATTTAGGGTTACGGCTAGGGTTTGATGATGAATTAGGTTTCGGTTCAACATTTTTGTATGGATTCTTAGGCGGTTCAGACGATGTACTACCTATTACTCTACCCTGACCTTTAAATCCAGAAGAAGAAGAAGAAGAAATACTTACTTTTTTCATGAAACCTTTGAATTTGTCTTTCAAATTGTCTCCCATGATTTCTATCTTTCTCTTCTTCAACTCCGGTATCTCCTCTGGTAATTCCTCCGTAGTTGTCTCTGAATTTTGTGATCTAGGGCTTCTGAAAATGATGAAGGCAAGGAAGACTTGAGACCAAGAAAGTAAGGAATTGTCTTAATCTGGAGGAGACCTGGTAATAAGAAGACCGGGACTGATTAATAATATCTGGACGCGGGAATTAAAATAACCCCATTTGACTAATGGGGTCTGATTGGTTATCAACTGTGCTAGCTAAGTATGGTTGGCTTGATTCGCCAGCGGCCAGCCCCAACCCTACTGCAAGTAGACAGTGGGTAGGACAGAGGCAGCAAAGCTGAAGCGTGAAACAGATAAATTGATGGTAAAGTAGAAGAATCGCAGAGAGATTGATAATAATATATGAAAGTCTTAAGTTTAATTTGAAGATGGAATACGAAAAGAGTTTACAAGAAACTAGTTGGAAGCCTAGCAACAAGCTGAGCTCCAACTCCCTTTTGAACAGTTAACCCTATTCTATGAAAGAAGAAATTATCCACTTTAACATTTGCATTGTGTCGTGCAGTGTAATTTTTTAATCTCTTCAAAAAATCCACAGTCTCATCGCCTCATCACCGAGCTCTCCAAGAGTCGTAAAAGCTAGGTTACCAAAACCAAATCCGTGAGCATTGCATTGTTCAAGATATTTACTTTGTTTCCGCGTTTCAGCCTTAGCTATATCCGTACCTGGTGTGAAAGTTTGTACCCCACCCCCTGCGAAAGGCGAAACAACGGTCACGTCTAAACACATGTCTCGTCCACGGTCCTACCTGTACACCAAAATGACTGCGGGCCTTAGGCATTTCCTATCAGGAGAGAGAAAACCCAATGTGACTTCGGTTTTGGCTTGTACTCCCGGTCGGAAACACATATCCGCTAAAGTGTCACGAACAAGGTCATGCCGATACTTTCAACCTACTTCATTGGCACAATGAAGTGCGTGATCTCCATAAACATCCATCTTCCGGCCACAACAAGGCCAAAGTTTCCCTTTTCCAAACAATGGGATACCAAGTCTGTATCCAAGAACTGCACAAAATGGTCGAGGTCGCATTGTTTGACCAAGTCCATCTATGGTTATCGTTAACAGATAGTCTTGTGCATGTGCTAGTCTATTGCTTTTCCAAAGAAACGATTCACGAACTGCCATCTGATATTGGGAGGGCATATTTTTCTTCACTGAATCAAAGTAGTGTACTGCTAATGAACGCATAAGGTGGGGGGGGCAGTATCTTCGATGTTGAGTGTAGAAAGCTCAATGCCACAAACCCGTATGTAACTGTCTAAAGCTTGTTAAAAGTGTAGACCCTTACCGTTAATTCCTGAGTGATGTAAGATGGTGTCCTGTAAATTCTGTGTTTGGATACATGAAGCTAGATAACAATATTGCATAGTATCAGCCATGGTATACATACCCAAGCCACCATCCATGATAGGTAGAGAAACAATTCTCTGTTTTAGCTGCCCATAACCTGGCCCGTCACCGGTAATTAACTAACGCATGTAGAGTGATAAGTAGTTATCAAAACCGACTTGATCCTCTCTAAAGATTCAGGTATAGCGGTTCTCATGGTGAAATATAACCTTGAAACGCCTGCACAGTTCCGAAGCAATAATAATTCATTATGTGGGTCTTCTAGTTGACGTATTGCGTTCATCAACTGTATGGTCTTATGGACAAGACTTAATACAAGTTGATTGCATAATTGAGAGTCTAAACTAACAGGCCCTCCAAGAAGTTTAACCCCCCAGTGATGGTCTACCGATATTATCCGGAAAAACACCACTAAAACAGCTTCTCTTATCTATTGTCGGCCAGAAAACTTCAGTTTTCTTGATGTTGAGGTTAAGTCCTACAGTGTCAACCTCAAACTGGATTATTGTAAGTGCCCTGGAAACCTCCATGGTATCACCTATAATGGTGCCATCATCTAGGTACCAAGCTTGTAGGTCTAAGTTGCATCGCTGGGAGATCTTCGTCACTATTGGGTGTAGTGTCAAGGGGAAGAGAAGAGGGCCTAGAGGATCACCTTATTGTACTCCTTGCACAGAAGATAGGGTTGAACCACCATAATACAGCCTGGCCGGTGAAGTGTAGCAAAACTCAACCCACCTGGAAATAGAGGGACACTTACGCCTCACTTCAAGAAGCATAGCTGACCGATCCACAAGGTTAAAGGCGTTGCGGAAGTCAACTAGCAGCATGGAAAATGAGTTCAGGGTACCTTTCTCAACGAGTAAGCGATTGAATGAGTGTAGATCACTTTGCCACCACACGGGATGCCAACACCGAACTGAAAAATCACCCAAATACTCACTCATTTTCTTGCCAACTGTTGAAGCAGCCAGCTTAGAAACCAACCTCCTCCAAATGGTTCCAATAGCTATGGGTCTGATGCTCCCATCAGGTTTAAGCAATGGGGTTATGGGGGCACTTGTAATGAATTCGCCTAGCTGCGAAGGACATTTACCAGCTAGAAGGAGGTTAACAACGACAGTGATAGAAATAATAAACTCATCTGCTACAACCACAGCGGAGCCACTAATTGCGTCTATGAAGTGTTGGGCATGAAGGCCATCTCTTCCACAGGCTGTGCCTTTCGGGATACTCTTAATCCTTCCAAGTACCATTTTCTTGCTAGCAATGAAAGCACTAGCTTCAATTGGTGCAGAGGGTAGGGTAGTAGGTGTTAGAGCATTGCTCGGTTGAACCCACTGATATTGTTATCTCAAGTCAGTTGTCAAGTTTAGGTGACAAAAACACAATCCTTGATAAGTTTACTCTACAACCTCGGACTAGGATAGTTTTAGGTAATCGATACGAAGACCGCTGAAGACGAAGACCGAAGCTTATTACTTGATAAATCAAAACGTCCTTGCTAAAGGTTATAGAGGTTTTTCTTTCCATGTTTCGTATTTGTCATTTCTATCATATCAATAGTCTATGATGTTGTTTATATGATCCGAAGGTATTCTAGGATTATTCGCCTTTGCATTTGTCCCATCCGTGATATTATGTATAGGTAGAGTATGTTAAATTGTCTCTTGAAATGACCTCAACGGTGAACGCGTACATGAACGCGTACATGTGTTGCTTAAGGCATTCCTGAGAACGAGTGGGTCTGTATGAACGCGTTCATGAACGCGTACATACGAGTTCACAGACTTCTGTTGAATTCTCCTGAACTCCAATTGACAGCTCTATGAACGCGTACATATAAGCCATGAGAAAACTTCCAACTTTCATATCTTGAAGTTTTCGGTCTAGACATGATTAGTTCTCGGACTTGTCATTACTTGGCTCATGGAATTCAACTACTTAATCCAAGCGATGTTCAAACAATTATTTGGACCAGAAGTCGCAAACGATGTTCAAACATGATTTGGATCAGAAGTCGCAAACTTTCAATCAAGGTTAGTCCAAAGTTACAAGAAGATTGATAACGGGTATTCAAGCTATGGACTTTCCTAGTTCCGGAACTTGCTTGAGCCCTACTCAAGGTTGCTTAATTTTCAATCAAAGCCTCCCTTGATGATCACTATAAATAGATGACCTTCTGCAAGATACAATCTCAATCATCTACACATCTGTGTATCCTTGCATAAAGGTTGGTCGTCATCTCGAAGTCCTTTTGGACTACGACTATTGAAAGATTTCACTTGAGGATCGTGAAGCACAGGTCGGAAGTTAAATTCATGATCCTCTATCTTGGGTCGATTGAATATTTTCAATATTATCACGACCAAGATTTGATAGAAACGTCATAAGGTAAATCTTGAATCGTAAACCCTAGAAGTTCCTTAACGCATATTCACGAACTAGGTTTAATACTAAGTTCGTCAAGCGTTATGAGGTAAAGTTGTTTAGGCTAGATCAATAAGCCTTATTCAAAAAAAAATAAGATTTCCATTAACCTTGACTTTAAGTCTAAAGGAAATCACAATCGTATTCTCGTTTAATTACTTGGATACTTTTAGGCGTCCTGTTAGAGGCAGGGCAGCGCTAGTCTTCACGAAGGGAAGTGGAGCAACTCCTAGGCCTGTAAAGGACGTCAGCTAGGGGAATCAAGTACGTAGGCTTCTGCGGGAGCCAAGAGACGTAGGAGCACATTGGTAGCTGAATTGCTTGTAGGGTGAATTCAGTCTCGATACATTCCAGTCCGAAGTCTGAGAGTAGGCTAGCGTCTGTATTCGGTTAATACTGAGGGTGTTCATATCTGGACGAGGTCCCGGGGTTTTTCTGCTAGGTTTGCAGTTTCCTCGTTAACAAAATTCTGGTGTCTTGCATTACTTTTCCCTTCCGCATTATATTGTCTCTGATCTATATAATTGAAGTAATTGCAAGTTTGTTGATTCATAACCTTTGAGTGAATCCATCTCTATTGAGATCACAAGAACCATGTTCTTGTTAGGGTTCGGTTCTCTGAACTATACGCAGGTTGTTGTTTGAATATTGATTTGTGAGATCGTTCAAACAACCATAATCAACTAGGTTCACGAAAAAAAAAATTGGTGGTGTATCTCGGTATCCCCTCTTTTTCAGTTTGTATCAGAGCCGGCAAACACCTTGTAAGAAACGTAACTGTCTATGTTTGACGCTTTCGTGAACTATGAACACACATTCTGCGAATGTCATGTTCCACCAGTCTTTGATGGCACAAATTATATATGGTGGAAATCTGCAATACGGTCGTTTCTACAATCTCGAGACTTTGACAGTTGGGTCTACGTGATTGATGGATACACACCACCCACCCTTATTAAGGAGAAGGTGAAGCTGCTCTCACTCGCAATAAGAAACCAAGCGAGTATGATGAAAACGGCCGAGCTAAAGCAAAATTAGAAGTTGATGCGCCTAACGCCATCATTCACGCCATAACTCCCGATCTGCATCATCATGTGGAGACATGTGAATTTGTTAAAGATGCTTGGGATATTTTGAAAATAGTATACGAAAGTAATACTGCGGAAAAAGAAACAAGACTTCAATATCTCATGACTGACTGGGAAAATCTCTGAATGTCTGATGAAGACACCTTTACAGAATTTGAACACAAACTCTCTGAAATCGTGAACGCCTCTCTACCACTAGGGAAAACTATCGACGAAAGAGATATTGTGCGAAAAATTCTAAGGTCACTTATGTTAGGGCATTGTCCGGTCAAACCCACTAGCGTTGGTATGTCAAGCTGGTTGTCAATTTTAGGTGTCAAAACACAATTCTTGATTTAGCCTACTAGAGTTTAGATTTCGGAACTGGGATATAGACAAAGTAATAGAGACCTTGAAGACGAAGACTGTGAAGACAAAGAAGACATCAATTATTCTTCATCGACAAAAGGTTAGTAGGAGTTATGACTTTTATGGAAATTCCTTTATTCTACTTATTCTATCTTTCGAAATAATCAGCTACTTTAGTAGAGATACTAATAGCGATTGAGATCGTGTTCTTGTCTACGTGACCATGTGTTATGTTGGTATTTGTTCCCACGAATACTAAGTTTACAAGAATGCATGAGATAGATTCGATACCATTTGTCCATTGCAATAGTTTGCTTGCATATCACTTGTTGGATATGGGTGAATCTAAAGGAGTACTCTTGAGCAAGAGTCCGGTGGATTATAGCTGAGGGCGTCTAACACGTTTAAGTACTGGCCCAGTCCAGAACTTCCAGCGGATCCAAGTTAAACCCTAATCTGGATAACGACGATTCCCGAACCGGTTTGTGAACAGTGAATCTGGAATTTCCTCCTGAGTTCCAAAGTATCAATTTGCACGCGTACTAGTACGTGAACGTCAGATTCGATGCATTTGGTCGTAATTCAGATGGACGGTTTTCGAACCGGCCAAAGTGAATATTCTCTGGGATTTTCACACGGGTTAAACTCTGACTCCTTTATCTCTTAGTTGGACTTGGTTATCACGAAATATTTTATGTGGTCCATCTAACGATTCTCAATGTGTCAATAAGATAAAGATTATCTCTAGTCTGTTGGATATCATTCTTGAAGTGTTTTTGAGCTAATAAAACACTTGGCAGATAAATGATAAAAGATTTCCAATTGAGATAAATCTAGGTTTCTTGGTTTACAATCGGATTAACCTGTAACCTTGGTAACCTGATCATGTTCTTGTTATTCTACGGTGCTTCTCTTCTGATATAAGGTCATTCAAGAACTGATACGTTACACACAGGGTTGAAAGGAAGCAACGCACGACTACACTCGGTGTTGTAAGACTAGTTAGCTCCAGTTGTATAAGTTTCTTAAGTGATTCTTCGTTTACAACTGAGGTAGAGACAAGTTGGGCATAGTTTACTCGGTTTACTTGTCAGCCCCCCTTGTAAGTAGATTTCCGTATGACCTGGAGCAATCCGAAGGAAGTCACTTTGTGTATGTCAAACTGATAGAGGACAGTTCAAACATACAGTTAATAATTGTGGTTGCAAAGCCGGAATTATTGACACAAGCCTTTAACAGCGGTTAAAGAAACTCCTAGGCCTGCAAAGGACGTCAGCTAGGGGAATCATGTGAAGATCTGTGGGGGATCTAGAGACGTAAGGAGTGCGACAGTAGCCAGTTCACTTGGAGGGTTGGAATTGGTCTCTGCTACATCCCAGACCGAAGTCTTATAGTAGGCTTGTATTTGTAGACAGTTTGTATTGTGCGGTGTTCAATCTGGACGAGGTCCCGAGGTTTTTCTACAGGTCGTAGTTTTCTCGTTAAAAAAAATCTCTGGTGTCTTGTGTGTTTTACTTTCCGCATTATATTCTCTGATTATATAATTAAAGCAAACACAAGAAGTACATTATTAATAAACCTGATCGTTGTCCCCAATCCATCCACTGGATTTACCAAGACCTTGTCTTGTGTCGGACTTATCCTTTGAGATCCAAACTCAGGTTAACAGGTCTGGATATTGATTTTTGAGATCGTCCAGATCTGACCATAAGTCTCACGAGCCCAAACGAAAAGTTGGTTGTATTTCGGTACCCCTGCTTTTTCAATTGGTATCAGAGTCGGTGAACACATTAAGGACGTAACTGTCTATGTTTATCGCAGCTTGTGAGTCATGGAACAAAGCTTAAAAGCTTGTAACGTACCACCACACTTGAATGTAACATCAGCATCTGAAAGAGAAATCTTGACAGATGAGACGTCTGATGTGTGGACCGATTTTATTAATTCTCTATGCATTGAAAAACAGAGATTAATTAGAAAAGTCGAAGGACTTTATATCAGGTTAAACATTCAAAGTGAAAAAGTTCATGATCTATCTGAAAAAGAGAAAATGCTCAGCAATAAGCTAGATGAGATTGTCCGTGAGAAACAGACTATTAACCCCAGTCTATCCGGATTGAGTCAAATGACTAAATGAATTAAAGACCCTTATACAGAATCTAGTCTGAAGCATGTCTCAAGGGAAAGATATGGAATCGGGTTCAAACTCCCTTATTCAGAAAACATGAACATTGAACACCCCTGCACCTTTTGTGGCTTGAAAGGTCACTTCCAATATTTATGCAGTTCATTCAGAACAAAACTCCAGGAACTGAAAGACTTGCATAAAAATGCTCATAAACTTTTTATTGAGTTAAGACAGCATGTAAAAAATCAAGAAACGCCCCCTATTGAGGGAACTCGTGAATGTGCCTTAGGAGCAGTTGCTCTGAAATCTACATCCCCTTTTCAATGGTTCCTTGATAGTGGATGTAGTAGGCATATGACAAAGGATTTATCTTGGTTTGTGAACGTTTATGATTTCAAAGGTGGTCTTGTAACCTTTGGAGATGGAAGTTGTTGCTTCATCAGCAAGCGAGGAACTATTAAACTTCCAGGTATTCCCGAGATCCATGATGTTGTCTATGTTGAAGGCAGACGGCAAATCTTCTCTCTATTAGTCAAATCTGCGACAAAGGCCACAAGGTTGTTTTCGAGGCAAAGAAATGCGCCATTGAAGATAAATCTGGCAATACCATATTTCGTGGTATTCGTGGGTCGAAAAATTGTTATCTACTTGATATAAGTCCGATATTTGTTGCAACCTGACTACCCATCTTTGGCATGAACGATTTGGTCATATCAATTATCGTTTACTGAGGAAGCTAATTAACAAGGAACTTGTTAGAGGTGTCTCGAAGATACAAGCCAACGTTGATGTATATGTGGTGCCTTTCAAAAGGGTAAACAAATAAGAGTTCCACATAAAGTGTCTACCGGTATAGCAACCAAGGCTCCACTTGAATTAATTCATATGGATCTCTTTGGTCTTATCCAACAAGTATCTGTTGGTGGGAATAAATATGCCCTAGTAATGGTCGATGACTACACACTAGATTCACCTGGGAAGCATTTCTCAAGCACAAGAATGATACCCTAGATGAGTTTAAGATCATTGTGAATTGAATCCGGAATGAGCACGGTCGCACAGTTAAGAAAATCAAGAGCGACCGTGGCACAGAATTCAAAGATACTAAGGTATTCGAGTTTTGTGACTCACTGGGTATAATTCAACAATATTCAGCACCTATCACACCTCAGGATAATGGCGTGGCTGAAAGAAAGAATATAAATATTCAAGAAATGGCTCGGATTATGCTTCATAACAGAAATTTGCCCTTAAAATTTTGGGGTGAAGCAGTGTTCACAGCATGTTATCTCATCAATCATGTATATCTAAGATCATTTACCTTGAATAAACCTTATGAGCTATGGTACGATAAGAAACCCAACTTGGGTTATCTCCGTGTCTTTGGAAGCAGATGTTATATCCTTAAAGACAGAGAACAAAGAGGAAAATTTGACTCAAAAAGCGATGAGGGAATTTTCCTAGGATATGCATCTGACAGTCGAGGGTTTCGAGTTTTTAACACAAGAACTCAAGTTATGATGGAATCTGTGAATGTTATCATTGATGACATAACTGGGTTTCGTCAGAATAACAGAGCCCCAGCAGAACTACCGCCGATCGAAACATTAGAAAAAGGGTCAACGGTTCCCGAACCGCCCACTACTGGTGTAGTTCGGACTGTGATCGAAACAGAGACAGACCACAATAAAGACGATGATGTAGAGGAAGAAATTGAGCCTATTGCTCCTGACAAACCTCTATGGGTCCGTCGTAGTCATGTACCTGACGACATCATTGGTGAAACATTCACTACAAAAGAGGCAACAACACAAAATATCTGTCATCATGCTTGTTACATGTCTAATGTTGAGCCAAGGAATGTTGATGAAGCACTAAAGGATTCTGCATGGATCAATGCTATGCAAGAAGAGCTTAGTGAATTCGAACGACAAAATGTTTGGACACTTGTTGATCGGCCACCAAACATTAATGTTGTAGGTACAAAATGGATCTTCAAGAAAAAGTCTGATAAATTTGGTACTGTTGTAAGAAACAAAGCCAGACTTGTAGCTCAAGGTTTCTCCCAAATTGAAGGGATTGACTTTGATGAGACTTTTGCTCCTGTAGCAAGACTTGAATCCATAAGACTCTTACTTGCTCATGCATGTCATCTGAAAATAAAAATTTATCAGATGGACATCAAATCAGCATTTCTCAATGGTGATTTGAAGGAAGAAGTCTTTGTTGCTCAACCAAAAGGTTTTGAGAACCCAACGAATCCAAATCAAGTGTATCGGCTAAACAAAGCACTTTATGGATTGAAACAGGCTCCTCGGGCTTGGTTTGAGAGGTTAACCGCCTCCTTGTTGGGAAAGGGATTTATCAGGGGAGGTGCCGACAAAACCCTGTTTATAAAATGGTATGGTAAAAATAGTGTGATTGCCCAAATATTTGTTGATGACATAATATTCGGCTCCACATCTAAAAAACTTACCAAGGAATTTCAAGACTCATTGAGTAAAGAATTCCAGATGAGTAATGTAGGAGAACTAAAATTCTTTTGGGAATACAAGTTCAGCAACACGAAAGTGGAATCTACATATCTCAGCAGCAATATGCCAAGGATATGGTTGAAAAGTTTGATTTGAATAGTGCATCACCAAAACCAACACCTATGGCTACTACTGATAAAATCATTAGAGATCTGCAAAGTGAAAAAGTGGATCAAAAGCTTTACAGATCTATGATTGGAAGCCTTTTGTACTTAACAGCAACAAGACCCGATATTGCATTTAGTGTTGGGTGTTGTGCGAGATATCAAGTTGATCCCCGAGTATCACATCTCAATGCTGTTAAAAGGATTCTACGCTATGTCAAAGGGACAATAGGCTTTGGTCTTACGTATACCTTTGACACCAATACCAATCTTGCAGCATATTCTGATGCAGATTGGGCTGGTAGTAGAGATGACAGAAAAAACACTTCGGGTGGATGCTTTTTCGTTGGGTTAAATCTTGTGGCATGGCGCATCAAGAAACAAAACTCACAGTCATTATCCACATGCGAAAAAGAATACATAGCGGCTGGTTCTTGTTGCACTCAACTGCTATGGATGAAACAGATGCTCGCAGACTACGGTATCAAAGTGGGAACCATTAACATCTATTGTGATAATACTAGTGCTATACACATTACTGAAAATCCAGTGGAACATTGTAGAACCAAACACATTGATATCCGATATCACTTCATAAGAAATCTCTATGAAGATAAGATTGTTATACTTGAACATGTGCCGTCAGAACGACAACTTGCTGATTACTCACAAAACCACTAGATACACGAACGTTCAACACCTTCGACAATCTATTCGTGTCGTTCTTGTTCATTAGAAACAAGAGTATCTAGTTTGTTAGGCAGAGAAAAACTAGATTAAAACTTCTTTTCAAAAAGAAGTAAAATATATGTACATGTCTTTACTTATAAAGGCATATGTTGTTCTTTATTGAATAACACCACATGGGGGAGAGTTCTTAACTGAACTTGCGCTTAGTAACAAATCTTTTTGGGGAGCGTGGTTGTGGAATATTAGGAGAAAAGTGTGTATATATTTCTCCAAAGATGAATCAACTTAGAGATCATCGTTCTGATTTCCTAGTTATGTCATCTTAAACTTGGTATGCGAGTACTTAGCTTGACCTATTCCATAGGTTTATGAAACCCTAGTCTCGAACTACTTTGTCATATGTTTTTGACAAATAGGGGGAGAATACATATGGTTCTTGTTCTTGTGGTGCATAACATAGGGGGAGAACATCATGTGCTTACTTGCTGTACTTTTTCAAAGTATCAAGTAAGGGGGAGTAATTAAAGCTGAGAAGAAGCTTCGTATCAAGAATGAGTAGAATCACTTTAAAAGTTTTGATACACAGACTTTAAAGTTTGCTCAGATTCTTACTCTTTGCACAAAAAACATGTGGGATTAGCATATTAACCCATGTAAGCTTGAGCGTACCTTTGTGGTTGTTTGAGTTGGATATGTTGTCAGTGATGTCTACGGATTCAGTAGGAGATTAAGACCTTAGTGGTTGAAATCGGATTAACCTGTAACCTTGGTAACCTGATCACGTTCTTGTCTATTCTACGGTCCTTCTCTTCTGATATAAGGCCATTCATGAACTGATACGTTACACACAGGGTTGAAAGGAAGCAACGCACGGATGCACTCGGTGTTGTATGACCTAGTTAGGTCCAGTTGTATAAGTTTCTTAAGTGATACTTTGTTTACAACTGAGGTAGAGACAAGTTGGGCACAGTTTACTCGGTTTACTTGTCAGCCCCCCCTTGTAAGTAGATTTCCGTATGACCTGGAGCAATCCGAAGGAAGTCACTTTGTGTATGTCAAACTGATAGAGGACAATTTAAACATACAGTTAATAATTGAGGTTGCAAAGCCGGAATTATTGACACAAGCCTTTAACAACGGTTAAAAAAACTCCTAGGCCTGTAAAGGACGTCAGCTAGGGGAATCATGTGCGTGACGATCTGTGGGGGATCTAGAGACATAAGGAGTGCGACAGTAGCAAGTTCACTTGGAGGGTTGGAATTGGTCTCTGCTACATCCCAGACCGAAGTCTTATAGTAGGCTTGTGTTTGTAGACAGTTTGTACTGTGCGGTGTTCAATCTGGACGAGGTCCCGAGGTTTTTCTACCTGTCGTAGTTTCCTCGTTAAAAAAAATCTCTGGTGTCTTGTGTGCTTTACTTTCCGCATTATATTCTCTGATTATGTAATTAAATCAAACACAAGAAGTATGTTATTAATAAACCTGATCGTTGTCCCCAATCCATCCACTAGATTTACCAAGACCTTGTCTTGTGTCGGACTGATCCTTTGAGATCCAAACTCAGGTTAACAGGTCTGGATATTGATTTTTGAGATCGTCCAGATCTGACCATAAGTCTCACGAGCCCAAACGAAAAGTTGGTTGTATTTCGGTACCCCTGCTTTTTCAACTTCCTCCCAGATATGATTCAAAAAAACATGTCATCCAAGAAAAACATGGGTATGACATATCAAGAGGTGATTTGGTTTCTAAACTAAAAATCTTTGATTATGATCATCAAAGTAAAGTCATATCCTTAAAAGCTCAGACTCGTGAGACACCTCTTGATAAAAATCCTGATTATGTATTTGATGATGAGAACCAGAAGTTTCTTTCTCTCGTTTCTCAATGGTTGAAAAAGAAAAAGAACCCAAGGACTTTTTCTTCTCCCAACAAAAAACAGAATTGGGAAAATACAGAAGTTTTACCACAGTGCTTCAAATGTCTAGGTTATGGACATATCTCTCGTGATTGCCCTAACAAAGACTACTGTGATAAACTGAAAGCCTTCAATGCAACTCTCGACTGTCCAGAAGAGGAACGCTTAGGGCTCTCTTCATTGCATAAGGATTTGTGTATGCATTCAACTTTCTTATCGTTAAGCGCTCGGCATGATGATATCCATCAAGATAAGCAAATTTGTCTCTTGACAGAAAAGCTCACTCTGCTTCAAAAAGATCTTGAAAAAAAAAACGGCTTGAACATAAAGCAGACATGGAACAATTCATGCTTGAATTGTCAAACCTTGAGTATCGTATTCAGAACTTTGAAAGACACTCTCTTTCTAGTATAATCTATCTTCATAACATTGAAACTCAACAGTTGAGAGAAGATAACTTAATACTCAGGAATAGATTTGATAGTCTGTCTACTTCAAAAAAAGCTTTCTTTGAGCTTGAAAAAGTGAATAATTGTAGAACTTCTCTAAAGAAGTTGTCTCACATGAGACCTCCTCGTGATCTTAGATCTCGACCTACAACTATTGCTCCCGTTAAAAAGCCAGCCTCCCCTAAAACTGTAAAGAAATGGGTTGAGAAAAGGCATGTCAAACAGGTCATTAAAGATAATAAGCCTATTAATTATGATCTTCAGAAAAATATTAACAAGTCTCTTTCAAATTGCAGAAAAATTATTCATTTCATGGAGACGAATCTATCAGACATGATTCAAAAGACTGATCATCCAGGTATGTCCTCTACTAGCAGCTCGTGGACCTCATCTAAAAGAAAGAAGAGGAGTTCACGAAGTCCTATAGACCGGACCCTGTTGTCCCCTTCTCAACAAGAGATAGGAATCTCGCTATTGGTAATTCTTGTGGCGAGAAAAGGTCTAAGAAAGGATTCTGTTTAAAAAGTTTTTAAGATCATGCATAAACAAATATTTACCTATTATCTAAATAAGACAATAATCTATCATCTCTTATAATTGTTGAGCAATGATCTCCAAAAAGATATGTGTCCACGCTCAATGGATTATGTGATCCTTTGTTCTGATGGGTTATGATCACCAATGTTGTCATCATAATTATCTTACAGCACCTATCTTACGCCTCCTGAAATTGCAGTGAGCTGAAGCAAAATGTTGTAATCAAATGGTGCTATCACATCACAATTTAGAGTCCAGAATGTAATGACTCGATGTGGATGTCAACATATTTTTTGTTACTTCTAGAATTCTCCCTGCCTCTGGCTCCTAAGGTAAAAGTCGAGAACAAGATCCATGGGAACCTCTACGAGCAAGCCAAAAAGAATATATGCTCTTAAAATCATATTGTTGACATTTTTAAACTTATTATTTGGGGTAAAAGATTGTTTTATGAGATGAACCATTGTGGTCACACTGAGCTTAAATTGTCTTTTTACCTCAATAAAAACTGTTGTTTAAAAGGACGTTTGCGACTTCTCATGAACGAAATCCTGTCCCTTTAAAATCCTAAACTCTATGTCTGAACCTTATAAAAGGAAGAGTAGGAAGGGTTATTCAGTCAGTCTAAAAGAAGGAATTCTTCACTTCATAGAAACTGCAAGATGAATGACAATACATGGACCGTTGTTCTTCCTTCCTGTAAAAAGATTCGAATTGAATTGTCTGCTCAATGCTCAATTCCATGTGTTTCTGAAGAACAGAGGAAGGCGTCTGATATGAAACTTGACGTTGTTCTTGAACACGTTCAAAGTTTAAGCAATGAGCTTATTGTTTTAGGTGTAAAACAATAAAGAGAATTTGGAGGGTAAAGTGTGAAGTGTGATGATGTAATAAAAGATGGTAATGAATTCGAGAGGTCAAGATCGAACAAGACTCGCCTAAACCAAGAAATGGCCGTTCGAGTATTGCTTCAGTTACAAGAAGAGGATTTTAGGGTTGGTTTAGGGAGGGAAGCAGAGAAAGATGAGATCAGAGAATTGCTATGATTTTCTGTGATGTTGATGATTGAATTGCTAAAGAAGTTTGAATATTCAGTTCTCACTAGATATTGAATGCTGAATGAGAAGAGTTAATCAATGATCGATGAGATTGATTGATTAAACTTGCACTGAATTAAACTGTTCGTTCTTGCTGGAGAACTTGTTTTTTTCCAAACTGGTCGAGTGACCTATTTATAGCAATAGAATTCCAACTCATCTCGTAAGAAGTGGAAGAAGTGGAAGAGTGGGAGTGTGGAGTGAGTGGGGAAAGTCTTGCGCCTATTATTAGGGAAGAATGAACCGCCCACTACTCTATCCCATCTTCTCAGCAACGTTCACACGACTTAGTTTCTTTCCCGTTGAGTGATTGAGCCGTTGCAATCACACGTGTCGTAGACCGCCAAACCAAAACCCTAAAAGAATATCCCCCCATGTAACTTACTTGATTCTCGTAAGATTTGATAAGATTTGTTAAGATTTGTTAAGTCAAAGATGACTAAGTGTAAGTCGTACCAATTACTTGGTAAACTCAGGACCTTGCGATAAGATAGAGATTAAGCGATAAGCTTTGAATATCTCTTTGAGATTTGGTTTAAGGATTGAGCCGGGCAATCGCCATTTAAACCAATGAGACAAATCTAAGGGTTGAGATAGCAACCGCCATTAGATAAGATAAGGTGAGTCTAAGGATTGAGCTATGCAATCGCCAATTAGACTGAGAGGATTTCAGCAACTCTCTGTGGCAACAGTCAAATAAATACGACCTTCAGTTTGCCATAAATATGAGAAATTGGCTTGTGGCATGTAATGCACCAATTCTCTGAGTAATAAATACATATGAATGTCTAAAATAATATA
Source organism: Papaver nudicaule (assembly GCA_023529015.1). Taxonomy (NCBI): domain Eukaryota; kingdom Viridiplantae; phylum Streptophyta; class Magnoliopsida; order Ranunculales; family Papaveraceae; genus Papaver; species Papaver nudicaule. The sequence continues at coordinate 3,360 of JAJJMA010271601.1, read as the reverse complement.
AGCCATAGCCATGAGCCATGATTAAGAATTATAGCACTGATTTATAGAAGCAAGTCCATAATCAGGAAAAACAGACGAATGATGCTATCACAGCGTAGTCATCATCAAGAATGCATAAGCATTGCCAATACAAGACCTAAAGATAGGCCATGATGATCATAATAAGCCATGTTATATGGTATGATAATCTTATTAAGAAATTAGGTATAAGGCTCAAAGGATGAACAGTAACATTTATGTTATTTTCAGATTTCTGTACAGTTTGCATGTTGTTCATTAGTAAAATCGGCCAGGCCAGCCTATATTAGATAAAAATCTGAATTTTTAGTATGTTATAGGAAATTCACAGAGGAAAATATTTCGTGAAGGAAGCATCTCCTAATTCCTTACGGATTGGGCTGTAAAAATCACGCCATGGAGAAATACGTGAGCAGAACTGTCAGATTTCCGAATTTGATTAGGAAACTAGAGTATTATTGACTAAGTAAAATCCATAATCCTCTAGGATTTGGATCAGTGGGACCCATAAGTAGAGGGGAGGCTAGAAAAGAATATATCCTAGTCTCAAGGGGGCAACTAGAGCCCGTGGGAGAAGAAGATCCCATGGCTCTTTGTGAGCACAAGGAGGGAAAACCGTAAGCCCCCCACCAAGATTTAGTCGCGCCCTGACTTCGGGCCTCCAAGATTTGGCCAAGGCAAAGTCATGGGGCTCCAAAATTAGGCCAGGGCAATAACATGGGTATCCATAATTAAGTCGAGGAGGTGGCGTGGGCACCCAAGTGCCAAGGCACGCCAAAGACATGGATATCCAAGATTAGGGCAAGCTAGAAATATGGGCATCCAAGGCTAGGGCAGGGATTAACCTTGGGCCTCCAAGGAGAAGGGGCATGAAGCAATGGCGGGGACTAAGCTAGGCCATAGGAAGATGGCCAAAGCTAATGGCGTGAGGCATTGGCGGGGACTAAGCTAGGCCAAGGACCTGGCGGGTGAAGCTTAGGCCACACGAGTAATGCCAAGGTGTTAGCGGGGCTATAGATAGGCCATAGGCCATAAGCTAGTGGCGGGCTAAGCTAGGTGGGACTAGGCTTAGGCCAAGAAGGTAGTGGCCAACGTTAATGGCGGGCTAAGCTAGGCGAGAGCTAAGCTAGGCCGCAAGGAGGAAGACCAAAGCTAGTGGCAGGCTAAGCTAGGCGGGAACTAAGCTAGGCCACAAGGATAAAAGCCAAGGTATTGGTGGGTTAGGCTAGGCCAGCCAAGAGGTAGATGGCGTGATAGCTTGGCGGGGTTAGGCTTAGGCCATAGGCCAAGGAATGACCGTGTATACTCCTCCTTTGCTAAGTGGCGTGAATGGCCTAAGGTTTTGGCTCGAGCATGAGCTGGGCTAACGCGTATGGGTATTTCATTGTATAAGCTAGGGATATGGACCATGCTACTAGGCTAGGGTCGTGAGACATCAAAATACAGCTAATGGTAATTTAAATATCTTATCCCTACTATAGAATAAATTCATACCTTTTTCTTGAGCTATTCCAGGATGCCAGAGATTGATGCGAAATTACTCCTGTGACCTCCTCGCCAAAAACCACCATCAACACTTATCAAACTCACCAAACTCATCACTGATCTCACCTCAAGAGTAGCTGCTATTGAACACGAGTGGACTACTTACGAAGAACCAGAGAAGGAGGTAATTGAAGAATAATCCCTTTTTCTTCTTTGCATTATCTAGATGAGGAAAAAATCTTTGTTCAGAATAAGAGGCATTCTTGCCTAAGCCATCTTGGCTTTAGATTTTATGAGTGATTTTCTTGAATGCATTACTTAGCAGTTTTCATTAATTAATAAATGTTATTAAATTAAAATCTTAATTGATGATTGCAATGCTTGATTTTAATTGATTATTTATATGAGTATATTGCATAAATCGTGAACTTGCTTTTTTAGCCATACCACCCGTTCGGGTAAAGTAGTTCATGAAGAACTATCAAAATTCATGCTTCTGACTCTTATGGCTAAGGGGAGACGATTTTGATAAAGAGGAACCTCCTAGGATACAATGTTGAACTCCGCTGGATTAAATGTTGTACCTTTAATTCATAGTCTTACAACCACTAGGAAGGGGTAATGTTTTCTCTAAAGGCGATGGTTGACCGAAACTCTCTGAGAAAGTAGGAAGATTAAACCTTGAATTCCTATTTGACCATAACTGGCTAGGAAAGAAAAACATAACTACAATTTTACTTGTGAAATTGTACTTCACCCAAGATTTTATTCCAAATCCTTGCTTGGGAAGGTCGTCGCGTTGTTCCTTATGGAATGACACATAATGGGGGAGAGTTCTTTTGAACTTGTGCTTCATGGTAATATCTTTTTGGGGTGTGCGACTGTGGAATTTACGAGAGAATTGCATCTTTTTATCTCTCGTTTCAGGTATGTTTACCTTTGTCTACATTGATTATTGATGTTTTATGAGGATTCCTATATTTCTTGTTCCTTTGTCTATTTTATGACAAAAAGGGGGAGAAATCTTGTAGTAAGGGGAAGTAAAATCTTTCTATCTACTACGACAATTGTCTACGGCATTGTCATAGGGAGGGTAAAATCGATGTGCTTGTCATGTCAAAGAAAAAGTTAGTGTATTGAGTAAGGGGGGAACATATCATATTGTGTATTATCTTTAAGCATCGATGCAATATGCTTACAGGTTTTATACACTACTCAATTGCATAACAAACTCTTGTTGGACTATGTCCTTCTAGAACCAAGATGTGAGGTGACTTTGAAGTTTGTTATCTCTACGTTGAATCTTCACTTGCAGAAACACTCTTATCTGAAGACGCTAAAGATTACAAGAAGATCAAGTACATTATGGTTAGGGCTAAAAGATTTTACTTTTGGAATCCATATGTATGATTGGTTTTGTCATTAAAATTGATAAAGGGGGAGATTGTTAGAGCATTGCTCGGTTGAACCCACTGATATTGCAATCTCAAGTTAGTTGTCAAGTTTAGGTGACAAAAACACAATCCTTGATAAGTTTACTCTACAACCTCGGACTAGGATAGTTTTAGATAATCGAGACGAAGGCCGCTGAAGACGAAGACCAAAGCTTACTACTTGATAAATCATAACGTCCTCGCTAAAGGTTATAAAGGTTTTTCTTTCCATGTTTCGTATTTGCCATTTCTATCATATCAATTGTGGAGGGTAAAACCCTCGGGACACGTGTCTCGCATCCAGGGAACCTGACCATTCCGAGAGGATCGGCAGCGAAGCCTCGGACTAAGATCAGAAGAAGAGAAGCCACATGAGGATGATGTAAAGACCCGGAAGGAAAGGATTCGGACCACGCCAAGAGAC
>JAJJMA010271592.1:23229-36385 GCA_023529015.1 Papaver nudicaule | reverse complement strand
ACGACAGATTTTATGTTTCAAGACATGTAACTTTTAATGAAGAAAGTTATCCATCCACCTTGCATCCACATCAGCAAAATTCTTGTTTTCCCTTAGATTACTTTATCTGATGTCACTGATACTCAATCTACATCTCCTTCTTTGTTTGAACACATTACAGAAAATACTGAAACCTCACAACCCTCTACTTCTACTACAAATGATAGTACTTTTATCATTACTGATTCACCTTCAGAACCCACAATTACTATTTCTAATTCAATGAAAACAAGAGCTAAGGTTGGTACCTTCAAACCAAAAACTTACTTAGCTACAAAACATCATTTACCAACTGTTTTAACAAGCATAGTACTGAACCAGTACCATTTGCTTCACTCAAGCTAACAAAAAAACCACAATAGAGAAGGTCAATGGTAGAAGAATATATTGCACTTAAGAAGGCAAGAACATGGATTTTTTTTTTGTTAAGTCCAAATTGTATCGATGATCATAAAAAACTACATGGAATCAGAAGATCCAAAAGATAACATAATGAATGTAACATAGCTAAAGCGAAAAAAGACTATCGACGCCTAATGCCAACACCTCTTAACCTTCCCCTTGATCGACCTACCCTGCAATAAGGGTGATTGAATATTCTTGTCATAGCATCGGTATGCATATCATCAAAATCCATGTACTCCTCATCATCTTCCTCATATTCTTCCGTCCAAAAAATTTCGTATTCACTTGGAGCAGAATTTCCAGACATAAAAGGAAACATAGCTTTAAAATTCACGGAAGGACTTTTATTTTTCTCCTTAAACCACTCCTTCCTATAATTAGGATCATTAATGAATTTGCTCCGAACATTCGCATTTTCAATTTTTCCAACTTCCATTAGCTCTTCTTTAGTTAACAAAACAGTTTCATCTTTACTACAATTAGGTTTAAATGTTATTGGATGTAAATGGGTTTACAGAATAAAGTACAAACCTGATGGCAGTGAAGAAAGAAAGAAATCCATGCTTGTTGCAATAGGCTTTCATTAAAGAGAAGGCCATGACTTTACAGAAACTTCCAGCCTTGTTAAACCAACAACAATTGGGCTTGATCTTTCTTTGGCTGTGAAATATAATTGGAGCATTAAATAGTTGGATGTAAGCAATGCTTTTCTGCATGGAAATCTTCAAAAAAATGTTTATATGGTTAAACCACCAGGTTTTGTTGATCTAGAACATCCAGACTGGGTATGCAAACTCAAAGAATCTCTCTATGGGCTAAAACAAGCACCTAAAACTTGGTATGAAAAGCTTCAAGATGTGCTGGTAGAGTTGGATTTCCAGCCTTCGTTGGCTGATTCCTCTCTTTTTGTTCAGAAAATATATAACATAATCACTATCATTCTTGGGTATATTGATGACATCATAATTACTGAAAGTTCACCTGAATATTGTGACTTCGCCATTCAACATTTCAACAAATACTTCCCAGTAAATGACTTGGGAGCTTTGCACTACTTTTTGGGTATGGAAGTCAAGAGATCTGCTAAAGGATTATTCTTACATCAAACTAAGTATGCTCTAGATCTCTTACAACAAACAAATATGATGGGGTCAAAGCCTTGCTCTACACCTTGTGCTCATGGAACCAGACTAAGTGCAAAGGATGGTGTTTTATTGTCTGATCCAACTGAATACAGATCTCTGGTTGGTGCCTCACAGTATCTTACTTGTTCTAGACCTGAAATTACTTTTGCTGTCAACCATGTATGTCAGTTTATGCAATCACATACCTCTGAACATCTAACTGCTGGTAAAAGAATTTTAAGATATGTCAAGGGTACTCTTGGTTTTGGCTTGTTCTTCACTAAAGGTCTTAATACTATCACTGGCTACACTGATGCTGACAGGGCTAGTGATCCTGATACAAGAAGATCTACTAGTGGGTTTTGCATTTTTCTTGCTGATAACCCAATCTCTTGGTCTGCTTAAAAGCAACCAACTGTTTCCAGAAGCAGCACTGAAGCTGAATATAGATGCTTAGCTAGTTCTGCTCCTGAGATCTTTGGATTTGTCAGCTTTTAAGGGATTTACATATCTTTTTACCAATTGTCCATTTATTCAGTGTGACAACAAAAGTGCAATTTCTCTTGCTTCAAACCCTGATTTTCACAGTAAAATGAAGCATATTCATGTTTACTATCACTTCATTTGTGAGTTGGTTCAGTTCAAGAGCTTAAAGATTGCTTATATTTCAACATATCAACAGATTGTTAATGTTTTCACTAAAGGCCAGGCTGGTCCAAGGTTTTCTTTTCTTCAAAACAAATTGAAAGTGCTCTCTGCACATCAGTTTGAGGGAGGGTAGTTGAGATTTATCTCATTTAGGTTTTCTTACACTCTTTGTACACCTTTTCTATCTGTGACCAGTTGTCCATTGACATCTGTCTTTTTTGTACTTATCGGTTGTTTTGTTACCGTTTGTAACCGGTCATTCAACACTTGTATTTAACACCAATTGTTGTACCTTTCATTGTCAATGAGAATCTCTGATAACCTTCATCACTAGTAACTTAACATGATTCGCGTGATCAAGGTAAACATCTATAATTGTGTTTTGCTTTTCCTACTCCAAAAGAACCTGATGTCATTTGGCCATACCGAAAAGGAATTTGGCCATACTTCAAAATAGCTACCGATTAGTGTAATCCAAAAACAGATACCGATTATATCGATTACTTAACACCATTCGGTAGATGAGCGAATAGTCAAGGATGAGCGAATCGGCGAGGAAAATTGTGGGTGAAGCGAATCAAATCTTCAATTTTCGGGAAAATCTAAGAATCTCGAGTTCTCTATCAGAATCTAGGACGATTTGTACTCAGATTGAATGGAAAACCTTCAAATTTTCCAAGATCTCTTTGGGAAAAAAAGATGGGTTAAAAATTGAAGAAAAAGAAAGAGGGGGTTCTTCTTTCTTCATACTTCTATCAATGGATATTGGAATCTGGTTATGTCAATTATTTGAAAGGATATTATCTAGCTCGGGCACATCAGAAAATAAATGGTCTAGGAGGGAAGGAATCTTCTCTTTTCTGGTACAAAGACTAATAAATGAGAAGGGGGATTTTATTAAGATTTCAAGGACATACTCTAGTAAAGGAAGAAGTAGAGCAATCATTATTCCAAGAGGTACAAACAACCTAGGTTGGGGAAGTTTTGGTGAAAAACTCATTAAAATCACGGGTCGGACTCAATCTATCACTCAGAGAGTACCTGATATGAAGGATTTTCCAATTGAATCTACATTTAATGGTGGTAATACTAAAAACAGACTGACAAGGGTTTTTATTTGTCATAAATTCGTGAAAATCAACTGGAATCAAACAACTAAAGCTATATCTGAGAAACTGGGTTGGAATCGGTTTCTAAAGATCTCTATTATTGAAGAACACGAAGCAATGGTTTTTCCAGAAAGGATATGGAATGGTCCTCTGCGTATAAACCCAAGTCTTGGAACCTTATGGATTCTACCATTAAGATGGAAAGATGGGCGTGTATGGATGAAAAAATTGATCCTTCTAAACTAGATGAAGTTTTCCAGTGGGTCAAGATAAAAGGATTACCGATTCATTTATGGACAAGGGAAAATTTTATCTCAATAGGTGAGAAAATTGGAGGTCTTTAAGAGATTGATGGAGCAACATGTCTGAAGAATCCAAACTGTTGCAGATTGGGGGTCAAGGAAACGATTCAGACGATTCCGGCAGCTCTAGACATAGTCATCGGTGGTCAACGGCTGATCCTGGCGGTTGAATGGGATTTTTCCTTCAGGCAGACGAAGAGAGTATCTAAAAAAGAATATTCAAAGATTCTACCTCATTTCGATGTTCCAGGTATTTCAAATTCTGATTTTCAAATTAAAGGGCTTAAAGACAAAGGAGTCTCTGAATACCGGTCATAAAGATCTGACTCATATATTTTGGCTTTAAGTGAAGGGGTGGAAATAGCATAATTTCAAATGTCTCTGATAAAAATAAGTGGGTTAAATTTCAGGCCCATAGAAGTACAAGAAAAACCAATACTGTTAAATTTCTTTTTGCTGAATGGTTTAGAAAGAGGGATAAACAGATAGTTGGGGGATTGGGGGATTCTTTAGGTGATTCTCAAATTCCCTTGACTCCAATATCCACAGTAGTTCCGGTTACACCAATAATGGATTTGGCTCAAAATAAAGCGGAGGTTGTGGAGAATTCAGTGAATCTTTTAATAGATGCAAGCTCTAATTTGGGTGCTAAATTTGGAGATAATGAACTCAAAGCTAGAGAAGTTTTTGCTGAAATTATTACAAGGTACAATTGCCCTGGAGGAATTTCAGATGTGGAGGTATTAGAAGAGGGAGAATGGAGAAAAGGTAGCAGTTCAAATAAGGAATTGTTACAAATTGAAGGGGCTTCTCATTGTGTTATTAATGGATCTTAAGATAATTTATTGGAATATCAGAGGGTTGAATGCAATTGAAAAGATTGATGCATTGAAAGATCAAGTGCGAAAATTGAAGCCATCATGTGTTTTAATACAAGAATCTAAGATGATGAGGGTCACAAATTGGCTTATAAACTATATATGGGGTAACATTAGCAATGGGTGGAGTTTTGTTCCTTCTCAAGGGTTATTAGGAGGATTGATTACTATATGGGATGATAAAATGCTACAATGCACAGATGAAGTAGTGGGTCCTAACACATTGAGCCAAAAATTTAAATGTAAAAATGATGGTTTTGAGTGGTGCTTGACTAATGTGTATTCTCCATGCAAGTATACTCCTAGGTTTGAATTCTGGGAGGAAATGGATGACCTTACAGGGTGGGCAACTGATGCGTGGTGTATCGCTGACGACTTTAACGCTACTAGAAGACACTGGTAGAGAAATAAGGTTGGAGGATCTCGTAGAGGTAGAAGGCTTTTTAATGAATTTATGGAGCAACAAGACTTGATAGATTTACCACTTAGTGGAGGGTTATATACTTGGTCTAATATGAAAAGGAATACTCTACTTTGCAGATTAGACAAATATTTTGTCTCCTCTTACTTCCAAGCTAAGTTCCCGAATGTGGCGCAGATTGCTTTATCTAGGTTTGTGTCTGATCACTCTCCTATTTTTCTAAGTACCAAAGATATTATTAGACACAACCCACCTTACAGATTTGAAGCTTTTTGGATTGAGCATCCTTCATTTATTGATAATATCAAGCTGTGGTGGGAGACGATGATATATATTGGGTCTCCAGCATACATTCTTTCCAAGAAGCTTCAAAATTCAAAAAATTTCTTAAAAAGGTGGGCTAAAGAGACATATGGGAAAACATTATCAGAGAAGAATGAACTGATAGCCAAAATTGATCTCCTAAATTTGTTAGAAGAGAGTGGTCCATTGCAGCAAGAGGACTTCAACGAGAGGGTGCTTATGATGGTGAATTTGAAGGCTATCAGCTCATCTTATTAAAGAAAACTACTTTCTAGAGCCAAAGCAAAGTATTACGCAGATGGAGACGACAACACAAGGTATTTTCACTCCCTTGTTAATGGTAGAAGAAGGAGAAATACCATTCATAAGATGGTGATTACACTACACGAAATTGCCTTTTTAGCAACGGCCCAGGGCCGTTGCCAAAAATTAAAGCAACGGCGAGTGGCCGTTGGCGGGACGCCGTTATTGTTGCCGTTACAATAATTACAGCAACGGATCTGCCGTTGCTGTAATTATGATTACAGCAACACATGCATCTGTTGCAGTAAATATTGTCACGGATGAGACATACCATCATGCCGTGCCGCGTGGCAACCTACTGTAACGGTCTACCCGTTACGGTGGGCAGTAACTGATCAAACAACTCTTAACAGCAACGTTTACACCCGACGGTGTTGTGTGCAGTAACGGTTTATCCGTTTGCCAGCTGGCATTTTTCGTAACTGTTTTGAAACAGCCAGCACCATTTGCGTCTGCGTAACTGATACCCTAACTGTTAAAGTAACGGAATGTACTGGTGGAATCTATTTTCTAATGGTTCAGCACTTGCCACCTGTCCTTCTGCTGTAACGGATCCAACAACTTTTTCTCCCGTTAAACCACGACGTGTAACGGATAAATTTTAACGGCTTAGTCAACGTTTGTATTCGTGGAAAACGCATCTGTAACAGTTTTAGGATTTGCCACGTGTTTTACAACTAACGGATTTGTGTAACGTCTGTTATCGTTGGAAGAAACTGTATTATTTAAAAAAAAAAAAAAAAACGCTGCCAAGCGTTAAGCCCTGCGTTACAATTGCACCTGGAATACAATTCATTCCGGAATACAGTTCATTTGTGAACCTGCACTACAGTTCTTTCCTGAACCTGCAATGCAATGCAATACAATACAATTCATTTCTAAACCTGCAATACTGAATCGAAATCCTGTAATTTTCCATTCATTCCCACTGAAATACATCCATTCTCATTCAACTAACACACATTCATTCAAACTCTGAAAATCATACAACCGTTTATACATCCATTCACTGCACTCATTCACAATCCTAAATTTATAAAACAGACATACATACATACATTTTTGCCTGTGTTTTTACTACTCCTAGATTAGAAGGTTGTGTGTTTTAGCAGTTTTCAGTTTATGCAATGTTCTGTAATGATACCTTGGATCAGAAAAAGCTTTTAGGACGCCGAATGGAGTAGTCAGTCGACCTCAGATGTGAGATTTCTGTGAAACAAGGAAACAAAGCTTTGAGTTGTCTATATAGTTGACATAACAGCCACTTGAATAACATAATATGACCCACTAACAGAATTGTAATCATATCAATAACATGCAATATTGAGTATAACAAACAACTATGCGGTAAGGTAGCCGAAGCCCTGGCATACGCTTACGACATAATTCTCATCTTATATGAAAGAGAGAACAAGCTACAATAGCTCAAATATTTGACCACAGAACTAAACTGATAATGATCTTAATTCTCATCTGTAACTGAGGCACACTAGCAATCATACACAATCATAGCTTAATTAGAGTTCATACCTGAAAATAACTACTAGGGGAAATCACCAAAAAGATTTGCGCCGGACGTTCTTCCACTTCTACAGCAAATTAAGACAAGTTATCAGCAAATATCATTGATAAATGAAATCAAACAGGATATCACAACTAAAGCATTCAAGAGATAATATCAGGTAATGAACAAACCTGAGATTAAAAAAGGAGACCTGCAGCAGCACCGTGGAATAACAAGAATGAAAAATAATAACAACAATGTCTTTAAAGGTTAACCAACGAGTTGGAAGGAATTCATTCCAAAAACATTGCTAGTGGTTGGGAGGAATTCATTTCAACTCTTGGACAACCTTTGCAAGGACAATTTTCTCCCACTTCTGCACCTGCCATACCAGCAGAATCAACCCTAGATTACCTCCTCACTGCCATACCAGTTTATGTGATGTTCTGTAATGATACCTTGGATCAGAAGAAGCTTGTTATAGGACGCAGAATGGTTTTTAGCAGTTTCTCAGAGTACTTTATCATTAACGCAACCTTCATTTTGCTTTGTCGACCTCAGATGTGAGAGTTCTGGGAAACTATACATTCATGTCTCTCCTTCTCCACATGTGTTGGTACTGCTACAGTGAATCCTCACAAAACAAAGATAATGGTAGTAACTAGTAAGTAAGAGAGAACCAAGACAAACTAATGAACATCAAACATAGACTGATGTATTGAGGCTTCCTCACCAAAAGAAGTTGGGGATGAAAATATGCTGCTCATCATGTTTGCCGAATCGATCTCCTCCATTACGGCAAACTTCATAAGCAGTATATTTCATCTCCAAAAACTCAATGATGGTGAGTTGTTCCTAATACTCCAAAGCATGTATCACATACTATTATAAAGAGATTATATGATATATAAACAAACCTTTGGGCGAAAAAAGGTGTCCTGCAGCAGCCCCTTGCTCAAAGAATCCTCCTCGCAAGACAAATATAATGCAAGTAAAAATCAAGCAAGATTAACTGATGATAACAACATATCTAGACTAAGGTATCTAGGCTTCTCACCAACAGAAATTGGAGACAGAATATATTGCACGTGAGGTTTGCTGCATCTATCTCCTACATTTACAGCAAACTTCACTTGCAATTCATCTTGTCTCCAAACAGTCAATGGTGGTGAGTTGTTCCTATTATTTCCAAAGCATGTAGCACATAATATTATAAAGACTTCATATGATATGTAGACAAACCTTAAGTTGAAAAGGGTGTCCTGCAGCAGCCCCGTGCTCAAAGAAGCCTCCTCACAAGACATAGACAATGTAGTAAGTAAAATGTCCTTGAATGACACCGACAGGTCCTCTTTCATAGTAGCATACTAATCCAGCTAGACCCTTGTGGAGCTGGAGTAAACTCTTTAAAGAAAACTTTATGATTTTACTCCAATCCTAAAAGAGTCTTGCTAGACCAATACAGTCATATCTTTCCCTTTCTGCACTTGTGTTGGTACTGCCACAGTGAATCCTTGCAAAACATAGTAATGGTAGCAAGTAAGAATAAACCAAGACAGTGACAATCATCAAACTTAGACTACTGTATGGAGGCTTCCTCACCAACAGAAATTGGGGATGAAAATGTACTGGTAGTCATGTTTACCGCATCGATCCCATCCATTTACGGCAAACTTCACAACCAGTACATCTCATCTCCAAACACTCGATGGTGGTGAGTTGTTCCTAATACTCCAAATCATGTACCACGTAATAAAATAAAGAGATTGCACACTATATGATATGTAGACAAACCTTAAGTTGAAAAAGGTGTCCTGCAGCAGCCCCGTGCTCAAAGAAGCCTCCTGGCCAGATAAAGAGAATGAAGTGATTAAAAATCAACTAAGATAAACTAATGATAATAACATAAACTAATGTATTCATGCTTACTGACCACATACTAATACACCTTGTGGGAATGGCTAGAATCAAACACAACTACAGCTCTTTCTTTATTGTACACTAGTCCTGCTAGGCTGTTTAAAGACAATAGTAAATTCATTTCAAGAAAACTTGATTTTTAATTACGAATTTACTACAATCCTTAAACAGCCTTGGAGGACCAACACAGTCATATGACATCTCTTGTTCTAGTTTGTAACCATCAACCAAGAAGTAAAATACATTACTATTGAAACTCTGATGAACCAACTGTAATGATAGAGGGGATGAATTTAGTGAGGTTTGCTGCACCGATCTCCTTCATTAACAGCAAACCTTCTAACTAAGACACACCCTTTGGTGGTCAGTTGTTCTTAAATGAAATAGATTGCAAACAAAATAAGAACATATAAGCAAAACAGATATACTCATAAAAAACCAAAACACATCTCAACATTTACCCATAACAAAACAAAACAGATCTCAACTTATACTCATAAAAATACAAAATAGATCTCAACTTATGCTTATGTTAAAACCCTAACTTTGGTTGTAACCTATGGAAAGAGATAACAACCAAAATAAATCTAATCTAAACTAGAAATCTACTTAGATTACCAGAGATATGAGCGAGATAAGATAGTAGAGAGATATGGGATACAGGAAAGAGGAAAGAGTTTCCCATCTCCGTCTGTTTTTACAGAAAAGTTAGATCTAAAATGTTTCTGATTTTTGTAGAAGAGGGAAAACATATTTGAGAGGGAAACCAAAATTTCAGGAAGAGAGAGATGAATTTTTTTTTTTGGGGGGGGGGAAGAAGACTCAGAGTGGAGATTTGAGAGGGAAACGAAATTTGAGATCTAACTTTGAGCTCCAACTTTCGGATAAGAGAGGAGAGTTCAATAATAGATGAGAGATTTGCTTTTCACTTCGATTAATGAGCCGAAAACACGGAAAAAATATCTGGTCAACTATGTCAAGTCAATTTAAATTTGTGGTCAACGGCATAAGTGGGTGGGTTTTAAGCCATGGGACAACAATCTAAAAATCATGACATTTTTTGCTAGTTGAACATAATTACCATGAATCTAAGCCTGCAGGATCACTGATCCTATCCATTTATGAAAAATTCAAGGAAGAATCCTTGGAAGAACCCACTTTGGGCAAGTTTGAGTTACAATCTTCCTCTGAACTCCAAAGCACTCACTAAAATAGTAATGTTTCTGAGACGGTTTTGTTGTTTCCGTTGGAAATTGTAATATAGGTGAGACGGTTTTTTTGTTTCCGTTGAAAATACTAATGTAGACGAGACGGTTTTGTTGTTTCCGTCGAAAATAGTGATATTTATGAGACGGTTTTGTTTTTTCCGTAGAAAAATAGTGTTGTATTTGACAATCTTCCTCTGAACTCCAAACCACTCCCTAATTTTCCATACTCCGAGCCAGGCTCTTCCAGAGTAGCACTGATCCTATCCAAAAATGGCAAATTCAAGGTGGAATCCTTGTAGAACCATAAAGGAACCCATTATGGGCAAGTGGGAGTTACAATCTTCCTCTGAAGTCCATTTCAAATCCCTAATGGCAGTGGAAAATAGTAAGGTATGAGACGGTTTTGTTGTTTCCGTTGAAAAAAAGTGACGTATGAAACGGTTTTGCTGTTTCCGTCGAAAATAGTGATATTTCTGAGACGGTTTTGTTTTTTCCGTTGAAAATAGTGTTGTACTATTTGACAATCTTCCTCTGAACTCCAAACCACTCCCTAATTTTCCATACTCTGAGCCAGGCTATTCCAGAGTAGCACTGACGTTATCCAAAAATGGCAAATTCAAGGTGGAGTTAATGTAGAACCATAAAAGAACCCATTGTGGGCAAGTGAGAGTTACAATCTTCCTATGAACTCCATTTCAAATCCCTAATGGCAGTGGAAAATAGTAAGACGATTTTGTTGTTTCCGTTGAAAAAAGTGACGTATGAGACGGTTTTGTTTTTTCCGTTGAAAATAGTGATGTAGTTTTCCGTTGGAAATAGTTAGCTACTGTAGTAGAGTGGACCATAGAAAATGTACTGGAGAAGATTGCTGCCTACCATCCTCAACGACTTTTTTTCAAAATTCCAAAAAAAATAGCCGTTGGGATCTCTTCTATATAAGAGAACTCTTCTTCTTTGACCAACTCATCCCAATCAATCTTGTTTCAATTGATTCCTTCTTTCTCCCTTCAAATTTTAAAGTTTTTTTTCATCACCAAATATCGATATGGCGACCAACTACACCGAGCTAGAAAATCTCCAAATTACTTACTCTTTCATTCGTAGCCGAATGAATGGTATGGTGGATGAAGTGGAACCTTGGCAGGCGAAGTTTTGGATTTGTGCTTTTGATGTGTACGTGACAGTTTCAAAGAATCCAAACAATAGAGATGTAATGGAATTAGAAGTCAATGGAACTGCATCAGTAGAGACATGACCGAGTTTCGCCGAATTAAGAAAGCTATGCGCCAAAAAAAATCTAGATGCATCACACGAAAAAATGGTCAATGTAGCTATGGCTAAATATCGTGAACTCAATAACCGGGATTTCATGTTTGTTGAATGTTATGAAAGAATGAGGAGATACAAGGCGGCGTTATGAAATGTTATTAGAGCAGTGTCATGGTATGTTTAGTAGATTAATTGTTGTTTTATTTTCTTCTTTGCAATGTAGTTGTTGTTGCTTCAATTAAGGAAAATTTATTCCATTGTACTTGTTTTCCAATTAATGAAAAATTATCTTGAGTTGAAAATTTTTACTTGTGTCATTTTTATTGATTAATTAAACTTTTTGTTACAACCTCAATGTAATCCGGCCAAAATTATCGGAAAGTATATTCATGGGGGCCATATTCATTCGAAGCGTCTACAGGCGGCCCATATTGACCATTTGGGTGAAAAAAACCGGCAAACATAAAAAGGAGTAGGTCCATAATTCTAACATTTTTAATAGCTGATAAGACTGAATTCTTAAAAAAATTACTGATAAGACTTTGCAGCGCTGTGATTAGCTAGATTTAACCACACGTAATGACTGCTGATATTGCTCTTGGCAATGACTGACTACCAGCGTTGAATACGCAAACATCGTGGACCTAATCTCTAGCTATTGACCTAATTTCTAGCTATATATTGCACAATATATAAGAAGGCTAAAATTAAGGGATATCAAAGGCAAAAAAAACTGAGAGATAACCAAAACAGAGAGAGAAAAATGGTGAAGCCTGAGAGTTTACACACCAAACTTTGGAGAGAAAACTTGGAGAGACAAGTTGCTGCCCATGAACCAAAATTTTCTCTCTACAAGAAGAAAAGAGCTGCTCGCAAGGCTAGAAAGAGGCAAGAACGGATTGAGAGATTGAAGTTATGTACGACTGTTCTCAACCCCTCCGACTCAGATAATAGTGATGAGGAAGAAGAGGTAGAAGCAGGGGATGGTATTGATGGGGATTCTGAAGCCTCCAAAGACTCATTTGATCTGGAACTGGAAGCAGAGGCAGCACAGGAAGCAGAGGAAGCTCTATTTCGGAAATTCTTAGCCGAAAAGAATCATAACCGAAAGGTTTTTGCAAGAACCATGCTAGAGCCTTTGCTTGGATCTGATGGTGAGCCTCTGGAGGAAGAAGAAGATGAAGAAGTAAGTGATGCAGATTATGGTTCTGCAGCTTCATCGGTAAGTGGAGATGAGGAGGACAGTGATTTCGATGGGTAGTCTGTTCCACTTCGCAAGTAGGATCAATCAGACTGGTTCAATTTAAGAGTCCTACTTGGGCTGTTCTGTATCATAGAAATGTTTATGGGTTTATGTTTTTGGTGTTTTTTGGGTTGTATTATCGGCCGGATTGAATGTGCATGGGTTTATGTTATTGGTGTTTAATCTAATTTCCGTTTAACAATGGTGTAGGTTAAGAGAACTTTGCAGTGTAGGATAACTAGGAAACACCAAATTGAACTTGAAATCAACCAATTCAAACACAAGCATTGTAAAGTGACATTGAAACCATCAATGCCCGACAAGAAAAAGTTATAGGTCCGTCCAAATTACAGGTCTGGCCAAATTACAGGTCCGGCCAACATTCTGCAAAATCTGCTTCTCTTCTATATTCTAACATTCACTCTAAATGCCCTGACAAGAAAGTTCCATATTCTGCAAAATCTGCTTCTCTTCTATATT
>JAJJMA010271592.1:0-23219 GCA_023529015.1 Papaver nudicaule | reverse complement strand
TGACAAGAAAGTTCCATATTCTGCAAAATCTGCTTCTCTTCTATATTCTAACATTCACTCTAAATGCCCTGACAAGAAAGTTCCATATTCTGCAAAATCTGTTTTTTTTCTTTCTAAATCCTAGCATTCACTCTAAATGCCCTGACAAGAAAAAGTTCAATACTCTCAATTCAGAAGGCATACTCTGCAAAATCTGCTTCTCTTCTAAATTCTAACATTCAATTATCAACAATACCGTTTATAAGACAAAGTAAATCCAAATTTTCAACAATACCATTTCAGCAAATTTTCTATACACTCTACTCCTCTCGCTGGCGCTTCCTTGACACACCCGATTCCTCCGGTGCTTCGGTCATGGGCTGATCCTCCTGAAAGGGTCGAGTGCGTCCGGCTTGACGCGTCCTGTCCATTGCAGCAACACCATGGGCAAATGCAGCTGCCATAGGACTCAACCACTCCATCACCGGAAACGTAAATGCGGCTTCAGGATCCAGGGGAGTATTCAATTCTTGATGGATTCTCCTAATAAATGAAGCGGACTGCAACACACCGACGTACCCCATCCTATGACCGCCAGTGACCACCCATCGGTCTCCAACAACCGCCACACCCTCCAAGACATTAAATGTACCCCACCATGGATGAATGGCTTGTAACACCCATCCATCACCATCACCACCAGCATCAATCATAAAGGTCCCATCATCACTCACAACCACCTCATTAGCACCACCAGCATCAACACGTCTGCCACCACCAATAAGATTACTTGGAATGAAAGGATCAAAATTTGCATCATTTCGAC
The DNA here is from genome assembly GCA_023529015.1 of Papaver nudicaule. Lineage (NCBI taxonomy): Eukaryota > Viridiplantae > Streptophyta > Magnoliopsida > Ranunculales > Papaveraceae > Papaver > Papaver nudicaule. The sequence continues at coordinate 22,414 of JAJJMA010271592.1, read as the reverse complement.
CACCAACATTCCCACCATTACCACCATCAACCCGAGAACCATTAACACGTCTACCACCACTACCACTACCACTACCACTACCGACTTCATTAATACTACGATTAAATGGGATGTAAGAAGAAGTATTACCTTGATAGGGAGTCTGAAATCGAGCCAAGAATGGAGTTTGATAAGGCACAATGGTGCCAAACCCGGGAGGAATATTGCCCTCCCAGGTCTCCACCTTCACCCGTCGATTATACTTGATAAGATCCTAGAACCAATCGTAGTTCGTGGTGTTATTATCATGATCCATTCTATTGCCAATTAGATTGCCAGTCAGAATATCAAGTATCTGCAACCATTGGTTTCTCGAAGGCAGAATCTCTTCTTCAGTTTTATTGCTCTTATCACTGATTTCTTTTCCATCATCTCCAGCCATGATTTCAATATTGAAAGTGATACTACTACTGATGAAAATGGAGAGTCTCCTTATTTCAACCTTAAACTAGTCCGGCAGTTACAAAACATAATGTAACTGCCATTAATTGCAGTCAGTTTCTCAACTGCACATTGAGGGGTTAGTGGGGGGCTAGGATAAATACATTCCTGTTTTTTTTTGAACTATTAGACAAAGAAATAATCAGAGCAAGAGATTTTTTTTTTCCAGACATAGTGGCAATGGACAAGAAGAGAAAACTGTCAAGCGAAGACAAGGGAAAGAAACCAATGACAGAAGAGGAAAAAATGGAAGAAGAGGAGAAGAAAAATTTAGAGGAGAGAGCAAAAAGATTGGATAGGTTTTTACAGTACATGTGGAAATTGACTCAAGAAGAACTAATGAAAGTTGAAGAGCAAATGTACAAGTGCAAGAGTGCTTTTACAAGAACTAATGAACCATTCATCACTATAGACTCATTATTCAAATCCCCAGAAGAGAGGAAGAAATTCAATGAGGTACGAGAGAAGGAAAGTAGGAAGAAATGTGTGGTGAAGGCAAGGAGGGCGAGGATGGGTAAAGCAGGCTATGCGGTACAACATATTTCTGATAGTTCTGAAGAGCGAGGAGAGGAGGATGCAGAAGATGATTCATATTCAAGTGACTCAACCTCTGATGACGAATGTTATGCTCGTTTCATTTCACGTTTGCAGGCAAAGCTCGAGATATTCAGGAAGAATGAGGCGAAAGGTGCGAATGATACTTTTCTAGTATCAAAGACTGACTCGGAGGATGATGGCGAGGATTCTAAGGAGAATGCTGGAGACGATTCAAGGGACCGCACTGGAAAGGGAAGTGATGATTAAGGGTTTTTTATTCTATGTTTGCCCTGCCTAAAGACATCTATATATGTGTTAAATTTCTTTGCTTTTATGGTTATGCTATTTGGTTCTGTAAATTGAGGTTTTATTCTATGTTACTCTTAGCATATGTATGGTTCAGTAATAATATACTGGGACCCTGTGCTAATTTGTGCATTTTGATAAATGTTTTTAACACTAGAAAAGAAAACTGACCTATGGCCTTTCACTGACCTATGACCAATGTTTGGACATAGGAAAACGCAGAAAAAGAAGAATGTCTTAAAAGCTATTTAATTTTTATTATCTAGAGATAATTTTTATTATCTAGAAGAATGTGAAAAGAAACCACTCCTGCAAAAGTAAGTGATTAAGCCTTATTCACCCAAAGTCAGAAGAAGAAAACCAAGAGTTAGAGAGAAAAGAGATTAAAAAAATCAAAATTTCTTAAAGAGATTAAGATGATGATCAGAAAGGTCCTTGCAAACATGGAGATAAAGGGTATGTACTACACAGGTCCTTGCAAGCATGGAAATCAAAAATCTCATTTCCAGGAATACATGCAAATCCCCTATCCAATGGGTCCAATTGTTGAGTTCTACAATCAAGTGGATGGGAAGGGAGATGAAAATCCTAGAAGGAGATGGCCAGCTGCAGAAAGAAGAAAGAGCAGATTCATGAAGGAAATAGAGATGATCCAGGGGAGATCAAGGAATGTGGGGAGATTCCTGCCCATGCAACATGTTATTGATCCCCAATTGATCAACAAACTTTTAGGGATGATGGTGCTGCAGTACATTGGGTATGCTATTCATATGGCTTTACAGTCTCTCTTCCATTCCTAAACAATGTGTTTTTTTAAGTTATTTTGTGCTTAAGGATTTATATTTTGGGATACTGTTATTGGTTGCATGTTTGAAGTTAAATATTTTGGGGGTTTAATACATTAAGTTAAAATTAATGGTTTAATTTTTGTTTGAATTACTGTTAAATTGATGTGTGGTGAGAATTCTGTATAGTCCAATCATGAGAATTCTGATTATTGTTGATAATTACTGCAACTGTTGTTCTTAGGATAATCCTGTTAGAATGAAGGTGGTGGTGGGTGTATAAAGAAGTTGAAGTTTTAGAACAGGGCATTGCATGCGAAATAGATTGGGAGGTATAGGAATGAAATATATGCTTTGGAAGGATTCTTGATTGAACGGTCAAGAACTTAGAGTTGTTTCCCTTAGTCTATATAGCATTAGTAGATTGCAGGACAGGGAAGTGGAGAATGTAGCTCAATTACTGACTATGATCTCTGACATAAATTTCAATGTAGGCTAAGGAAATTTTGTTGTAGTTTCTTTGATTGTTATTGATGTGTCTAGGTATTCTAGTGGTGGTGTGGGTATAAAGAAGTTGAAGTTTTAGAACAAGGAATTGCAGGCCAAATAGATTGGGAGGTATAGGAATGAAATATATGCTTTGGAAGGATGCTTGGTTGAACAGTCGAGAACTTAGAGTTGTTTTCCTTAGTCTATATATCATTAGTAGATTGCAGGACAGGGAAGTGGAGAATGTAGCTCGGTCACTGACTATGATCTCGGACATAAATTTCGATGCAGGCCAAGGAAATAAGCAGTTTTCAGTTTCAGAGTGTTATTTTAAGTCTATGGAGGCTGTAATGTTTTTGCTTGTTTATCTTTGGATTTGCTTATGAATAACTAGTTGGCTGTAATGTTTTAGATTTTCTGTATGATTTCTTTGGTGCCCTATAATATGTCCTAGACAAAGTACATCAACCTAATGTGTAAACTTTTCAGTGTAACATTATCAAACCAGAGTACAATATATGAACTAACCACACCTACAATCACATGGAAATACAGACTACCATGAACTTAAAACACATCTACATTTCTAATGACAATCAACAAACGCAAAAATCAGACAAATCAACAAAAATCCTACAACAGCAAACAGATCTGAGAGATTCAGACCTTCAATACTCATAACCAGAAATTTAATCATTGACACTCAATGGTTTCGACTATAGATGTTGTAAATTTCCAATTCAAAGGGATACAAGTGAAATACCTTAACCAATAGAGCATCGTCAGATCCAAAATTTGAAATCAGTTTCAATCCTTCTATAAGAAATCGACTAAACTCAAACCAGTTTCCAAATCGATATTTCATAGAAGATTTGATTGATTCAATGATGTTGATGAAGTTCCCGCACGCTAAATCTCACTGTGCTGGACGAATTTGCCGGTCAAAATCGACGTCGGCAGGGAGAGAAACTGGTGAAATAAAAGAATACGGTAGAGAAAAAGAAACCAGCGAGAGAAATGAGTGGATGTGGCAGCTTAAGTTGTTGGTGTTGGACATACAGCTGAACTAATTCAGAAATAATAAATGGTTTGATAATTTTTCTTTTATTTTCTTTTGGGTTTTCTTATTTTCGGATCTGTGGTATTAAGTTAATCCGTTGAAATAAAAATCTGGTTCTGTTACGATGCTGGGGTTGAAATTTCATCAGCCCAAAAGTGGGGCGGGGAAAAGAAAAGTCGAGGCTAACTTAGGAAGTGCACCCAAATATTGAGGGTAGGCGGGTAATTGCACCACCAAAAACACGGAGCACTGTAACAGATCGCATTTTCAGTAACCATTGAAGACGTTACGAGCTTCCCAACAGCGTATGCGCGTTGCTGAAATGCAAACCGTGACTAATGCTGCTGTTGGTAAAAACTGGATTTCGTGTAGTGTTAACAATGAAGATAATTTTAATCAGCAAGATATTAAGCAGGAATTCCTTCAATACTTCACTGATCTCTTTCAAGAAACACTCATGGAGGCCACATCTAGATGAAGGAATGTTTTCAAAAATTACTGCTGAGGATAGAATTTGGTTGGAAAGAGAAATTGAAGAGAAAGAGTTTTTGATACCATCAAAGGTTTCAAGAACAACAAAAGTCCAGGGCCAGACGGATACCCGATGGAATTCTACAAAGCTTCATGGGAGATTATTAAGAATGGTGTGATGGCGGTTATTAAAGAATTCTATGAAGAGGAGAAGTTGGATTGGACGGTAAACTGTTCTTTTATTAGCTTAATTCCAAAGAGAGATGAAGCTTCAACTCCTAAGGATTTTAGACCCATAAGTCTAGTGAGTAGCATATATAAGATCATATCTAAATTACTCTCAATTAGACTGAAACGTGTTGTCTATAAATTAGTCTCAGATAACCAGGGTGCTTTCATTCAAGGTAAGCAGATTCTAGACGGTATTCTAGTTGCAGGGGAACTCATAGATGAAAGGTTTAAAAGTGGTATGCCAGGAGTACTTTGCAAGCTAGATGTACAAAAAGCGTTCGACAATGTGAGCTGGCATACAATATATTATGCTTTGCAAGCTTCTGGTTTTGGTATGAAGTGGAGGGGTTGGATTTCATGGTGTATATCATATGCGCAACATTCTCTTCTTGTCAACGGTAGCTCTACCACAAGATTCAAACCACAAAAAGGTATTAGGTAGGGCGACTCATTATCGCCTTTCCTTTTTATAATGGTGGCTGAAATTTTTACTACCTAATAAATAAAGCAATGGATTTGAACATGTTCAAAGGGTTCTCAATCAAAGACCTAATAGTGGTCTCTCATCTGCAATTTGCGGATGATACCTTGGTTTTTCTGGATGCGAAGAAAGAGGAGATGGAGAATCTGTTGTTAGTACTACAAATATTTGAAGCAATCACTGGTTTAAGAATAAATATAAACAAGTCTGCAGTGGTGAGTGATTGTACCCGAATATAGAATTCCAGCACAAACACAATAATTGTTGATGTAGAACGCAGAAACTGTAAATCTGCGTAGATAGTCCAATTTTATTTCATTATGTTTATCTCATTTTGCTTTTCTATTGAATCTTTTGATTCTATGTAATCTATCATGTTTTTTAATACAATTTGGACTTAACAAAAAAAAAGCAGAAACTGTAAATCTGGATCTCTGGTTGCAGACTTCAATCTTCACACGAACTGGATTGAGATGGAGGGGGGGTACCTGCAGAAAACCCTCCGATGCTAAAGTCAGTAGGTGTTTTGCACAGGTGTATGTGTATGAGAAATATTGCCTACCTTTTGGTGATCCAGACCCCCGTATTTATATGGCTCGTTTTTAGGTCAAACCCTAATTTCGAGATTAGGATTACCTGTGAACTTGGCCTGCAAGTGTCTCCAGAATGTTCCAAAAGCCTCCAGAACTTTCCTTCAGATCCACAGGCGTTGGACTGCACAAATGGACCGATGGATCGCCTGCAGAAAGGCCCGAAGGTGGCCAAAAGAAGACAAAAAGACAAAACAGCCCGAGTTGGGCCGGACCGACCCAGGCTCGGTGGGTCGGACAAAATGGGTCGGACTGGGTTGACCCGGAAGTCCAACCCGGTGACACGTGTCGAAATAGTGAACTCGCCGGCGCCGGCCGCCGGCTTTAGCCACGTGTCACAGTCTGTCACAACCATGTTTCGCCTCCAGAGCCTGCCATGTGGTGCGTCCTGAGTGTGCCATGTGTCGCCTCCTGAGCGTGCCATGCATCCTGCTGACAGTGCTGCTGACTGCGCGGTCTCGCTGGCGTGGCACCACACGGTCCTGCCACGTGTCACTCTATGCTTACATGGACATCGACTGTGTAGGTTTGCTGACGTGGCATACTTGCTGACGTGGCACCCTACCTTTGGGAGTTTCCTTGTTTCCACCCCATATCTTGGTTGCCTAGCCTAAGCTTAGTGTTTGGGTGTCTATATTGCTCTACTTAACCAATAATAGGGCGCCAAAATACTATGGTACAAACATCGCCCCCTCTTAACCTCTAACTTGTTAGGGGTTAAGAAGTTCGGGTTTCTCCACAGTTGACCTACGTTGAGGTGCTTTCAACTCGCCCCTTAGAGCGGTTACACAGCTCGCCCCCAAGTATGTCACTTGTACCGAGGTATTTACATATTTCACCTTTTGCAACAGTCGTCACTGTCACGAATGGAGTCATGTAGCAAGCCCTCGGCTTCCCCTTAGGGTCTTTTGTCATGCTGCTCTATGTTACGAAGGGTGCACGTCCTCCTAACATTAGCTTGCATACGAGTTGTTGATTTGACTTTTTATGTTATCTTGAACTGCAGAAAAACCCAAACGTGTTTCCACATGCCATACATGTTAAGATGATAAACGAATGTCGAAAAAATATTTAATTAAGTTTCTGAAAATTAACAAAATACGTACCCGCTGCTCGACAGATCTGCCTCGTTAAAACCCAGTGGGAAAAAGAGTGCAGCACAGCGGGGTTTCAGTAATACATGAAATCAAATCAATGATAAAATCTCTTCATATGAAAACCGTTCCAAGGCTTCCATGGTTTAAAATCGTTACTCCCGTCCAATTTCTTCAACCAGTATGAACCCTTTGATGCTGGCTTGTCTACTATGTATGGACCCTCCCAGTTTGCTCCGAGCTTCCCACAGTTGGGCTCCATTGTTGCAGGTCGGGTCTTTTTCAGTACGTATTCCCCAGGTTGGAATATTCGTTCCTTGACTTTTCGATCATAGCCAAGTTTTACTACCTGTTGGTATCGGATCAGATTCTGCAAGGCCTTGCTCTCTCTGTTCCTCCAGCAGTTCTTTATCTAGAGCCAGTACTGTATCATTTGTCCCTGACTTAATAGATTTACTTTTGATTGTACTTAACTGCACCTCTGTGGGTATGACTGCTTCTGTACCATATGCCAGTGTGAAGGGTGAAAATCCATTCGATCTTCTTGGAGTCGTTCGGTAAGACCATAAGGCTCATGCGAACTCTTCCACCCATCTGCCTTTTGCTCTGTCCAGTCTTTTCTTCAGATTCTCGAGGATGATTTTATTTGTTGCCTCTGCCTGACCGTTTCTTGGGGCGTAATAAGGGGCAGAGAAGTTATGACGAATATTTAAACCATCACAGAACTCCTTAACAGTTGAATCAAACTGTTTTCCATTGTCAGATATCAACTGATATGGGATTCCGAATCTGCAGACGATATTCTGCCACAAAAACCTCTTGACATCGTTACTTTCAACCTGTGTCAGTGGCACTGCTTCCACCAATTTTGGTAAAATAATCTGTTGCAGCCAGCACATATTTAACATTTCCAGGAGCGCGAGGGAAAGGTCCCATCACGTCGAGTCCCCACTTAGCAAACGGCCAGGGACTCAAAACTGGGTGTAACTCGTTAGCAGGCCTTCTTGAGACTGGTGCATGTTCTTGGCAGGCTACACACTTTTTCGCGAACTCTTTAGCATCTTTCTGTAAATATGGCCAAAAATACCCCTGAGTGAGTACTCGATGGGCATGACTGCGTCCTCCAGCATGATATCCACAGGCTCCTTCATGTGCCTCACTCAAAATCTTTTTCCCATCCTCTGCGGATACACATCTCAGATATGGTTCCAGAGCTACTGGAGTTCGGTATAATTCACCTTCGATCAGGGAATACCTCCAGGCATGTTTGGTAATCTTTAACGAAGACTCTTTTCTTCAAGAAGTTCTCCAGTGTTTAAATACTGGATATAAGGCTTGCGCCAGTCTGACACAGTTTCAACACGATCACTTGATTCACCTTCAGCATCCTCCATATCAGTATCTTCTGGTGCACTGTTAGGTACAGTATCACCCCACTAGCTTGTTCGAGGGTCAAAACTGAATGACTCTCGGAGATGCTAGGTAACTGTTGAAAATCAACCACTACGAACTTGGCAGTGTTAGACTCAACTGCAGAGGATAAGTAAGCTAAGGCATCAACATGACGATTTCCCGACCTCGGACGTTGCATAATTAAAAAATTTTCAAACCCACTTGCCAGGTTTTGCAAACAATTTAGATAAGATAGCATATTTTCATCTTTCGCTTGATAGGAGCCCAAGAAATGATTGACTACTAGCATTGAGTCAGTGATCAGTTTCACAGTTTTCGCCCCCAGTTGCTTGACAGCTTTTAATCCTGCAATTGCAGCCTCGTACTCAGCTACATTGTTTGTCACTGAAAATCCCAACCTGGTTGCCTTCTCGATCATCGAACCCTCTGGCGTATAGATAACACATCCAACACCTGCTCGACTGAAGTTGGAAGAGCCATCTGTAACTACCGTCCAAACTGGCTCGGATGTTTCAACCTCGATTGCAGACTCGCCCCCAGTCTGGCGGGTGGTCACAGTTAGGGGTTTCAACAACAATTGTTCCTCTTCCATTACAGTATTTATGTCATCAACAGGAAAATCTTCCATTAAAGCAGCAACAACATGTCCTTTCTCTGCTGTGCGGGTTTCGTACCTAATCTCATAAGCTCCAAGACAGTTCGCCCATACGGCCAGACGACTCGAATCATCAGCTCGTCCAAGAATTTTCTTTAATGGGTACTCTGAATAGACAATGATCTTCATACCCTGGAAGTAAGGTTTGAGACGTCGTGAAGCATGAACTAGGGCCAACGCTATTTTCTCGATCCTGGTGTACCTTGGTTCTGCTCCAGTCAACCGTTTGCTGATGTAATAAACTAGCTTCTCATGTGGATTAACAACGAACAAAACAACACTCACATCTCCCTCAGTCGCAGCCAGGTAAATCCCAATAGGTTGCCCAGACTTTGGATTAACCAAAATTGGTGGAGTAGACAAATACAACTTAATTGCCCCGAACGCCTTTTCACACTCATCTGTCCACCCAAACTTGGGTGCCTTTTTCAGAACTTCGAAAAATGGCTTGCATCGGTCAGAAGAGTTTGATATAAAACGGTTCAAAGATGCGATACGACCAGTGAGTTTCTGAACCTCCTTCTTCATTTTCGGTGATGGCATTTCCTGGAATGGCTCTGATTTTCTCTGGATTCGCCTCAATTCCCCGATGGGTCATCATGTACCCGAGGAACTTGCCAGATGATAACCCGAATGAACACTTAGCTGGATTAAGTTTCATCCTATAATGCCTCAAAATATCGAAAACCTGCTGCAGATCCTGTAGGTGCGAACTCTCCTGTTCCGGCTTTACTACCATGTCATCGATATATACCTCCACAGTCTTGCCTATCAAGTCGGCAAACATATCGTCTACCAAGTACTGATATGTAGCACCTGCGTTTTTGAGCCCGAACGACATCATAGTATAGCAGTATGCTCCTTTGTCAGTTATGAAAGCTGTATGCTCCTGATCCTCCTCGAACAGTAGTATCTGGTTGTACCCAGAATAACCATCCATGATGATAGTCGCTTGTATCCAGAAGTTGCATCAACCAGATCATTAATCCTTGGTAGGCGATACGGATCACTCGGACATGCTTTGTTCAAATCAGTAAAATCGATACAGACACGAATTTTACCATTCTTTTTCGGAACTGCCACAATGTTTGACAGCCATTGTGGATATTGCACAGGACGAATAAATCCTGCCTTTAAAAGTTTCTTGACATCGACCACTACTCACTACGCCACAGGGCATGATTCCCAACGTTTTATTTTTCGCATCTGCAACGTTAATAGCCGTTGCGCACGTGGTAACGTCAAATAACGTTGCGCAATTTTTTTTTAACGTTGCTGTAAATAATTTTTTTTTTATTAATTAAGCAACGTTATAGCAACGTGGACTAGCGTTGCGCATGAAGGGCTAATATTGTCTTTTTACCGGAAATTAGATATTCCGGATTTATATTTTGTTTTTCCCATTTCTTTTTATTTACAAAACTCAACCCTATCCTCTCTTTCTCCGCCTCTTCCTCGACCAACTTTCAAAAAAAAAAATCTTCTTCCTCGACCGAAATCAAAGATTAATTCCAGCCTCATCTCAAAACCGAAATCATTAACCAGATCTAAAAGAAAACCCCTCTTTTGTAACCCTAGATTTTGTATATTTGCTCCTGAAATCAAAAGATCATCTCATGTTCGATGCTGTTAAAGGTACCCCATCTCGATGCTGTTACAGACTTCAAGAAGGATATTTCTAGGTATAATCCCTAATATTTTTATTTATTTTGTCGTTTTAATTTGATTTTAACCTAATCTGATGAATGATATCTGATGTAGTAATTTTTCATATAGATTTGGCTGATTTCGTTTTTGCTTACTGTATTTCATGGAGTTTTAAAGGATGGGTTTTCATTTGATTTCAGTTTATTATATGGTTCTTGCTTATAGTTCAATAAAATGGTGGAAAATCAATTTCATGGTTGTTTCGATTCTCCTGATTTACAGCTCGGATTGGTGCAGGAAAGGGATGGAATCTGTTGCCATTGAAGTTCAAGTTCTGTGGTGCTGATTCATGGAGGATTGGAGCATGAAAGTGTGGCTTGATTGAAGCATAATATGGCTGAAATCTGTGGTAATGTCGGAGTGAAGGGATGGTTGGTTCTTCAATGGTTCTACGGTGTTGATTTGCAAGTTTACTGTGGGGTTTTGTGGTGTTGATTGCTGTGTTTGTGGAGCTGATATAACCATGTAATTGAAGCTGTAGAAGACGTAGAGTTTCAGAGAGTTTGCTGCTGTTTTAGGTTGCTGGTTGTTGTGTGCTGCTTGCCATGGTCGTCTGGGGTTTAGTGATGAACGTATGCAAAGGGCTTACACTGCTGCAGAGTTTATGGTGTTGATTCAAGGGAAGTTTGAGATTAGTATGATGATGATTTGAGGGTGAAATTCAGTCATGGTTTAAGGTTCAGATTTCTGGAAGAGTTGGTGCTAAACTTACTAAACAAATTGTAGTCTCATGGAGCATCCGAACCGGTTAAAGATGCCCTGTCAAAGGTTTACAAAAGCAAGGAGAAAACCAAACAGCAGGTCTGCATTTATATCTGAATGTTATCTATGCTTTTTATCTTGCCTTCTAAGTTGTTATGTTCTCGTAAAATGTAACGATAACATGATTAACTACTCTTAAATGAATTTTTTTGCCAGACTGATCAGGTTGGAAAACAGAGCATGGAGATCAGAAGGGGGAATCAATGTGTTACCAAATACCGACATTGGACTCAAACTGGAATTGGTCTCATTGTTTCTCCTCTAATAGGTGAAATTGAAACCATTACATTGTTGTTAAAATTTTAAGAGTTTTGCACAAGAGATTGGTTTTTCGTGATGTGTGTTCGTAGTTCTGACTGTTTAAAGTTTTTGTTTTGAATTGTTTCTTGACAGCTTTGATGGTACGCGCGCATACGCCACATTGTCACTTATTTAGTTTCTGTGTTTTCTTTGAAGTTTTGATTGGGCAGGTTATAATGAGGGACTGGTTTGATAGAAAAATCAAGATATGGCACTAAGATGTTGCGCAGAATGATGTCGTTCTTACTACTTACGGTGTATTAGCTTCAGAGTTTTCAGCCGAGGCATCTTCAAAGGCTTAATCTTGTTTTTATGGTTACTAACTTGTGCATTTATTACTGGTAAAGCTCCCCTTGCTATGGCACCATCCTCATTCTGTTGTTCTATTTTCAAGTACTTTGGATGTCGTCTATTAGCCTTATTAAATCTGTTCTATTAGGTAGAAGGCGAAAAGAAGATAGACGCACTGACAGTGTTACAAGTAAGGAAGCTGCTGAGGGTAGGACTTTGCCTTCTTCTGATAGGTGACATAGGAATCTGCGCACTGACAGTGGCCATCATCTTCTGGCCCAATTGGTGCTGCTCCTGCAGATATAAAGTGTGTTGCCTCTGCAGATGCATTTTGCTACCCTAGGGGAAAACTTCTTGATATCTATCGAAAGAAAAAGCTTGTCCCATCTAGATCCTTATTACGTTCTGGCCCAGCGGCTTCATTTGAGTGATGTTTCAGGTTTGATAACCTTTGTTCATGCTTTTATTGAATCCGTGATTTGGTTTATGTAGATCAAAAGCGCCCTGGAAAGGTGTCAGATTCAAGACTCCCAGAGAAGGTATTGAAGGTTTATGTTAATCCTTGAATAAAAGAATTTGTTCTGTGAAGAAATGATTTTTTTATCTACTATGTTATGGAAAATTGTTTTGGCTATGATGTTATGCATAATCTACTGTCTTTATGTAATGTTTGTTAATGGTCTCTAATTGAGTATAAGTTACGTAGTTGCCATTGCTTTATAAGATGCATGCAGTATTTCTTTATCTAAAACTCATGAGTTGTGCAGGCAGTAGGAGTATTGGGTATGAAGTAATACTTGATTAGTCGTTGGCCGGTAATAATCTACTCTGGTTATATCTAGGATGCATACATAACTGATTTTCAGAAATAAATGGTCGCCAATGACGAGTGCTGACCGAAACTGTGAGCAGGTATGTCCACTATATCACATAGCCAATTTATTTGATATCCTTAAGTTCATTTGCCGTAAAGTACTAGGCATACCAGAACCACACTTTTGCTATTAATGATAGATGTTCAATTTCAGATAATCAAGTAAACTTATGAGATGTTGGTAGCACTAGACTTAGAACAAATGATCATGGGTGTGGCGTTTGTAATTAATATATATGAAATTCTACATTAGGAAGGTTATAAGAGTTTGTTCGCTTCTTTTCTTAATGGATTTTTTTTTGTTAAGGGACCATCACAAGTTCCAAAGGAATGACATCAAGCAAAATGTTGAAGTTCATCTGATATTTATACATGTTATTTCATCTCTCAGTGATTGAATCTTGCATTGTCTAGTTTCTTGAAACCACCTCACCTATTCCTATGTATCTTTAACAGATCCTCTAAAACCAATAGGTGGCCCGGCTATCCTTGAGGATTCAGCTCTTCATGGCAAGAGCACTGGGTAATGCCCAGAATGGTATGCCAATTCAATTTGGTTTGGGCAGCAATCAGTTGACTCATTATCTAGCTAAAATGTTAAGGAACCAGATGTTTGAGGTTATGTCTGAAATGAAGGTAAGCAATTTCCTCCGTGTCTCCTGGTTTTCGTGTCCTCAAAAGAATCCTATTTGATATCTGTTGTTTTTAATTCTGACTATGGGTAATGCCGTAATGCCTACCAAGAACAAAGAATTCGCACCCCAGCTATTGTTATCAAGTCCAAAACTTCCAAAAGCTCTTTTTCAGGTACAGTTATCGGTACATTTGCTATGTGTAAACTTGTTATCTGTTTAGTGTCTAAGAAATTCGGGCTACCTCTTGTTATCTGATGTGCCTAATGAAGTTGTGATTGCCATGTTATAATGTAGCATAAATGTATGTATGTAATCTAGTTGAGAAACCATATATTTTTTTTAATTAATGTATGTATTTTTTTAATACAATATTTGGTATTTTTTAATAAAATATTTGGTATTTTTGTTAATACAATATTTAGTATTTTTTGTAATACATTTTTTTTTAATTTTAATTATATATTCTGCAACGTTAAAAAGCGTTGCTTTAATTACACAAAACGTTGCTCTAAATAAATTCTACAACGTTATCTTACGTTGCTTAAACTAAAAAGTGCAACGGAAGAAGCAACGTTGCTTTAAATAATTAAAGCAACGTTATTAGACGTTACCAAAAATTTGTAACGCCGTTTTCGCAACGCTAATAGACGTTGCTTTAATTCGGCGCAACGTCTATATCCGTTGTAAACCGGTCCCTGTGGCGTAGTGACTTCAGCCTTCTTTGTCGTTGACATATTTCTAGGCTTCTGACGAATTGGATGCGAACCTTCGCTGATGTTTAGCTTGTGACAAGCCACATTAGGGTCTATTCCTGGCATTTCTGAAAAGTCCCAAGTGAAAACATCCACATTCGCTTTTAACAGTGCAATCAGCTCATCTCGCTCAAGCTGGGGTAAATCTGCTCCCACGAACGTAGTTCTATGTTCCTCATTTCCAATCTGCACCTCCAACAACTTCTCAATTGTTGGCGGATCAGCAGCATCCTCTCCCTTATATGATTTACTCGGGAGAGGTTGCTGTAATTGCTATTTGGTTTCTGCCTGTAGGATGTGGTGACCAGTCACATCAGATTTTCGGTACTCCTCTATAGCGTTTTCATGGAATTTGTGGGCCGCCATTTGGTCGCTTCGAACTTTAACAACTCCTTCAGGAACGACGAACTTCAAACACTGATGGTATGTTAATGTGATAGCTACGATCGCGTGTATCCAGTCACGTCCCACAATTGCATTGTAAGGGGTTCGACAATCAAGCATAAGAAAACTGTTGATAACAGTTTTGGTACCTACAGTCATAGGCAGTTTCACTTTGCCGATAGCTTTGGTGGTTTCTCCACTGAAACCAATCACAGGATTTTTATCCTCCTCGATCAAATCTTCAGACAAGTTCATGGCTGAATAAGCTCCTGAGAATAAGACGCTCACCGAACTACCCGTGTCCACAAGCACTCGATGGACACAGAACATGCAAATCCAAGCAGTTATGACAACAACATCGTTGTGTGGGTAATAGACGCCTTTTTTGTCTTCATCTGTGAACTCGATTTTTGTGCATCCAACCTACAGATTTTCTGCCCCCTTTCCTTCGAGAAAGTCGACGTGGTTAAGAACATACCACTCTTTCAGTTGTCTCAGCTTCGTTCTCGTCTCGTCTTTCGCAGCTCGCCTGGTCATCGAATGAATCCGGGCATAACTGACATTAATAACATGATTTACGTTCAACATTTGACGAACTGGTTCTCGTGTATGGTCTTTTTTTACGTATTCCTAAAGTTTGCCAGCGTCGATCATCTTCTGAATTTCATACTTGAGTGCCCAACAATCCTCTGTAATGTGCCCAATATCTTTGTGATAGTTGCAGTATTTCTTTTGGTCGCGTCTATCACGCGAATCCTTTGACAACAGCTTGGGAAGACTCAACTCCTTCTTAACTTTGTTATACAATTCAGAGAGCCCGATGCTTAAGGGTGTCAGTTTTCGGTCCTGACCTCTATCTCCAATCTCCCTCTTCTCGTGACGATTCTTGCCAGATTCCGCACGATCATTGTTCTGCCCATTCTGGCGGTTCTTTGCCTTGTCTTTCTTCTCATCATGTGACCGGTGGGTGGACTTATCTGCTTCTCTTCGAGCTCTCAAATCATCTTCCACACGTGCATACTGCTCAACTCGTTCATACAGCTCCTCCAGATCTCTTGCTGGTTCACGAACAAGTGAATTGTAAATTGCTGAACTGTCTAGTGGAATTTCCTGTTTATATGCTTCGATGACTAGCTGGTCACTGGCGTTATCCACCTCTGCGAGTTCCTGCCCGAACCGTTGGGTAAACTTCCTTAAAGTCTCCCCACTTTGCACCCTTAATCGGAAAAGAGAATGAATCTTCTTCCGACTACGCCTGATATGCTTGTATTGCTGAAAAAACTTTTTGATAAGTTTATCATACGAACCAATTGATCTTGACCGGAGCGAGTTGAACCATACAATGGCCCCACCAGTCAGCGACTGCGGAAAAATCTTGCACATCAGCTCATCTTCGCTCTCCCATAACGTCATGGCTGTCTCGTAGAGAAACATGTTGTGATGGGTCATCTGATCTTTCATCGAACTGTGGTAATTTCGGAATTTGGAAATTTTCTGGTGGACGAAAATTCTTGATTCTGTCATTAAACGGCGCTCCAGCGCTCCGATGAAGTCGGCTCAGATTATCCTCTCTGTCATCTTTCCTGGCTAAAGCGCGATCAATCATCTTTTTGAGACGTGCCTCAGTAATGGCACCAACGTCGCCAATGTCCATAGGTTCAGGAGAATTCTGTCGATGTGCTCGACTGGGTCTGTGGTCCTCAGTCCTAACTCTTCTCCTACGGGGTGCAACATCACTGCTGGCAGTGTCGCTTCCTGAACTGCTGCGATCATCTCGTGCTCTGTCTCCCCTTGTTGTCTGACCTCGAAGCTCATCCCTCAAACGCTTGACTCCAGAACGGACCTGAGCGGTGCTTTGCTCAGACGCTGACTCTTGTTCACGACCACGTCCACGTCCAGAACGGTCTACTAAACCGACATTATCATGGCAGTTTTCCTGTTCAGGTCGTCTTCGTCTAGGAAGATCTCCAGTTGGTACCAAAACTGGTCCTAAGCGCTCGAACACAGATCTACCTCTCGGGTTTCGGTTTCCGCTTGGCTGAAGCCTTAGACCATGAGTAGTATTGGATGTTGACCTCTCCTGTCTTCTGGCGTTTTGCCAGTGATGATATTCGTTATACAGATGCTGCATAAAATCAGGTGTTGGTTCAGGATCTGCACTAGGAGTCGCGGATCTCTCACCTTCATCATCGGCATCAAGATCATCGTATTCATCACCATAATAGTCATCAGCGTCAAAATCGTCAAACATCCCGCCTGCTGCAGCCATATATCCCCAACCACCTCATGTTCGATGTTTTCTTCAGGATATTGGGAACCGTCAGGTTGGTTCCAAGGATGTTGATGTCGTGAGTTGGGTGCTGATGATGCTGAGTATTCTTCGATTCTGACCATCCTTCTTTCAGAAAACAAAAGATTTGCTTTCTGGGGTTTATCGAACTCTCCTTAGTCGGCGCCAATGATTGTACCCGAATATAGAATTCCAGCACAAACACAATAATTGTTGATGTAGAACGCAGAAACTGTAAATCTGGATCTCTGGTTGCAGACTTCAATCTTCACACGAACTGGATTGAGATGGCGGGGGGGGGCCCCCCCCTGCAGAAAACCCTCTGATGCTAAAGTCAGTTTTTGCACAGGTGTATGTGTATGATAAATATTGCCTACCTTTTGGTGATCCAGACCCCCGTATTTATATGGCTCGTTTTTAGGTCAAACCATAATTTCGAGATTAGGATTACCTGTGATTACTTGACCTGCAAGTGTCTCCAGAATGTTCCAGAAGCCTCCAGAACTTTCCTTCAAATCCACAGGCGTTGGACTGCACAAATGGACCGCTGGATCGCCTGCAGAAAGGCCCGAAGGTGGCCAAAAGAAGACAAAAAGACAAAACAGCCCGAGTTGGACCGGAAAGGGCCGGACCGACCCAGGCCCGGTGGTTCGGACGAAACGGGTCGGACTGGGTTGACCCGGAAGTCCAACCGGTGACACGCATCCTGCTGACAGTGCTGCTGACTGTGCGGTCTCGCTGGCGTGGCACCACACGGTCCTGCCATGTGTCACTCTGTGCTTACATGGACATCGACTGTGTAGGTTTGCTGACATGGCATACTTGCTGATGTGGCACCCTACCTTTGGGAGTTTCCTTATTTCCACCCCATATCTTGGTTGCCTAGTCTAAGCTTAGTGTTTGGGTGCCTATATTGCTCTACTTAACCAATAATAGGGCGCCAAAATACTATGGTACAAACAGTGAGTATAGGGGCTGACAGGAAAATCAATGACTTAGCCCAAATTTTGGGATGTCAGATTGAGAGGCTACCACTACAATATCTTGGAATGCCAATTGGAGCCAGATGCAATTCAGTGAAGATTTGGGATAGCATTGTGGAAAAATTTCAAAAGAAATTAGCACCTTGGCGGAAAAAACAATTATCTAAAGCAGGTCGGATGGTACTAATCAAGTCTACACTTGCATCCTTACCATTATATTTCATGTCTATATTCAAGATGCCCGTAACAGTGGAAGATAAGCTCACTACTTTGATGAGGAGATTTCTATGGGGATCATCAAGTGAGAAGAAAAAGATATATTGGGTTGCATGGGAAAAAATATGTAAACCAAAGGAATACGGTGGACTTGCCTTAAGAGATTGGAAGATGAACAACCAAGTCCTTTTGGCTAAGTGGACTTGGAGATACCACAATGAAAAACATTCATTATGGAGAAAAGTCATTCAAGAAAAGATGGACAGTGGCGAACAAGATATATGGGTCAGGGACAACGAGAAATTAGTGTGCAGAAGTCCATGGAGAGCTATACAAAAGGAGAAACACATCATAGAAAAATTCACTTCAACAAATATTGGAAATGGACACTCAATCAGTTTTTGGTGGGACAAATGGAAGAATGAACGCCGATTAAAAGATCAATTTCCATTAGCCTTCAAATGTGCAGTGAACAAAGTGGCAAATATAAATGAGATGATCTTGCAAGGAAGGTGGGATATCAAATTTAGGAGGCATCCAAAATTTGCTGAGCTGAATCAAATAGTTGCATTGATAAATTTTTTGGATAGCCCGCCAGTCTTATCATTGCAGGAAGATACAATAGTATGTCATTCAGGCAAGAAGTTCACTGTTAAGTATTGCTTCGACTGGCTATTTGAAGCTGAAAATATAGGCCAATCAAGGGAATTTTTCTCAAGTATATGGATCAGGTATGTGCCCCTAAAGTGCAATTTTTTCTTTGGTCTGTAATGCATAGAGCTATTTCCATCGTCGATAACTTATATAGGAGGGGATGTAACATTTTAGACAAGAACTGTTGTCTATGTCAGCAGGAAGAGGAAACCATTGATCACCTTCTACTTCATTGTTATGTTGCAAGACAACTCTGGAATTATTTTATCAATAGTTGTCATATTAAATGGGTGCAAGCAGCTACAATTCAACAGGAAATGCTAGCTTGGAAGTTTAGAAAAGCTAAAAAGCTTGGAAGAAAACTTTGGCCAGTCATGTTCTTTGCCATTTGTTGGGTTGTGTGGCTGGAAAGAAATAGAAGAGTGATGGCTCATAAAAAAGGAAGAAATGTCGATACTTTGATCAATGAAGTTAAGAGCATATTATTCATCTGGGGTTTAGAACCAAAATGGTTTAGATACTTGAGATTTGATAATCTAATTTTGAACTGGAATGTTTGTGTTAATTAAATTTTTGTAATGGGGGGTTTTGGTCTGTATATGGACTGACAACAATGTACCTGGGTGTTTCTCTGATAAGTTCAGAGATGTATGTAATTTGATTTTTTCTTCTTCTAATAAAATTTTAAACCTGTTTCCATGTAGTATGGCCAAATGATATTTGGGTATGGCCAAATGACACCAAGCAAAAGAAAGAGGACAAAATATCATGTGGTCAGAATCCGTCCCATCCAAAACAAATAAGACAAAAACTAAAAAAGTCCCATTACGGTGGAAGAGCCACCGGACAAATTTAGTGCATTGCATAGTGTATTGCAATATATACGCGTGAAAAGATGGCGTGAGTCCGTCACATTAATATACTCCTATTTAGCTTTTAACTGGGGTAAATTGGAGTTGGTGCTCATCAAAAATTTGCGACGGTCACCAACTTCAACCATGTTCACGGCCCACGCTCTTTTGATGCAACTAAGCTCTTTTTATGCACGTATGTTTGCACTAAGAGAGGGGCATGCATTGATTCTTCGTGAACCGAATAGAACATATTAATTTATACATCATAGACGAATCATCTGTCGAAAGAATTATGACGGCCAACACTATCAGGGAGAAGAGAGGTTGATCACTTATTACATCCCTCAGTTTCAGGTTTGCTAAAAAGTATGGGTTAAATCTCTTATTGTAGTATACAATCTCTACACATGCTTGGCTTAGTAGTTAATAGCTACAAAGTTATAGAAGCTAAGGAAGCAATCACACACTATACTTGACCGTACAACCTCTTTACAGCATCCTAATTCATCATCATCATCATCATCTTATATCATTTCTGTTTTCCTCAAAAAACAGAAACAAGATAATCTCTTCGTATAACTCAGACCATTTGAAGGGTCTTCATGGTTTCTTGATCACTTTGTTTTTCATTTTCGTTGTCGGGATTCGTTTGATTTTGTTTTAGTTGGTTCTTCTTCTTTTCATTTTCTGCCCTGAAGTCCGCCATTGTCGATAGCTCATCAACTGCTTCAACGATTTTTTCAATTCTTATCGTAATTTCAATCAATAGAGAAGATAAAGTAACTAGTGGTATAACATCCACGAAAGGAACTATTATCGGTGAGATAATCGGATTGTCTTTCTTTTCTTTATCCTCATCATGAGCTTCAAGACCCGTTGATGGAGGACTGTACTGTGTAGGAAGAGACTTTATAGTTGTTTGAAGATCCTCAACTGTCGAATTCATTTGTCCAACTAAGAAATCTATGACAGTAGATTTTGTCATGGACTTGGTCACAACAACTAGCTCTTTCAAGACCATAGAAGAATGAGAACTCAATTTCATGCACACTTCACTGAGGTGTTTCTTTGTACACTCATTTGCCTGTAATCATGATAATCAACTAAAACTGAGTAACCGGACGGTTTATCACATGATTTGAAACTAAAGTATGAACCGGTACGAAAATTCATGAAGTAGAATGCTTACCTTAATATCTGAATTCATGCAACAACCGAGAGCTTCTACACAATAAGCGCAGTTTCTCATCATTGCCCCAATCTTAAGATACCGAGTCCATGGATGTCGGAAGCCAAAATTGCCATGGGCAGGTTCCCATCTTGCAAAGTTCGCCTATTGAAAAACAATAAATCAAGATTGGGAAAATAAAATGGACATAATGTAAATGCATGGATAAACTTAGTTCGATCATTGGGTTAGACTTTTACCAGAGAATCTTCTGTGGCTTTCGAATTAAGTATACATTTGTAGCCCTGCAATTTCTGACGAGAGTCTTTTTTGTCTTGGTCGTCCGTGTTTGAGTTATCTGTGAAGTATTCGGCTATACCTCCTGAAATACGATCGAGTTCCACATTAGAGTTTAATGTAATGTATTACTGTGCCTTGCTTGATTAGGACAGTTTTTGCCATCACTTAATTTGTTGATACTTTTCTTATGCAGATATACGAGAAACATGTACGTACCATCTATCGAATCAGCGAGTTTCTCCATGTTACGAATGATAAGATCATGAAGATCCTTGCCAGCCCATACTGGCCAAATAAGCATGCTTACTAGCAGACACAAGGCAGTTCCTATGGCAATGGTGGATAGTCTTTGCTGAGCCAAATCAAATAACTTATCGACTCTATAACCCGAGACTGAGACCAAGCTAAACGTGAGTATGAAGATCATAGCACCATAATCAAACCGAGCTTTGATTGTAGGAATAAATCTTGAGAAAGTCGCCGATATAGCTGTTCGTAATGCAAGTTTAACCAAATAAAAGTGAGTTTAGGTTAATGAATAGTGTCATAGCTATTTTGTATCGATGTCGAAGCTTGTTTAAATTTTACGTACCTAACAAGAAGACTGATGCGCCGAGAATTACAGGCTCAAATTTTTCGCCTGATTTACTCGCAACCCAGTGGACACCTATTGCGAGAACACCAGCAAGAGAAGTCCCCACTATTCTGTTTATACATTTATATAATGTCGAGCCTGTAATGGCAACAAAGGGTTTTGGTCATTTTGCACATCCAAGATTACTTCTTTTATTATTGTTTTGTAGTGAAAAATGGAATCAGATTATTTCAAAATCAAGCAAAACATAGTCCAGAAAATAAGGATACGTCTTTATTCTTTTGTGGGAACATTCTATTTCTATATTTCACTGGTTTAGTTTTTATTGCTAATCTAGGCATCGTGTAAGTAGAATAAAAGACTGATTGAGCACTTACCGACAGTGAATTCAAAGACAACAACAACGGTCATAACAGCCCACATAGCGTTCCCGCCAACACCATCGTATAAAGGTCTCATATAGTAAAAAAGTGATACTACGCTAAGCGCCAAACCTACTTTGAGACAATGAATAAATTTTCTAGGATCATCTACCCCTAACTCCCAAGCTTTCTTGAAAAAATTCTGAAAACTGAACAATAACCTTAAAAGTACTGATCCCCACCTTAACCCAGCTCTCTGAAGAAAGCTTGTTTCCGGCACTAAAACCTCCATTGAGCCATCACTCATTTTTACGCGCCATTCCAAACCACTAGCTGATCCCTTATTGTTAACCATCTTGTGCATGCACTAGGAAATATACTGAGATGTATTGCAGCAAATTGAATATCAAAAATTGGGTGGCTGAAACGAAATCGACGACCTTGAAACAGCCGTGGGTACGGAGACGTACCAGGCAGGCAGAAGCTACTTGCTCTAGAAATAGTATGTATACCTAGAGACTCAAATGCCATGCACTTCGAAGTGTTTACGCTTGAAGATACATGTCGAGTGTATTATATATAAGCTTCCATGGTAATGGCGGTGCCTTAAAATATTGCATGGATAGGTATGTGTAAATGTGGAGGACATTTAGAAAAAGAAAGAAAGAAAAAAAGTGATTAGATCTAGGGCTTTT
>JAJJMA010271587.1:0-11314 GCA_023529015.1 Papaver nudicaule | reverse complement strand
ACTAGTAGCTTGGTCAACATCCCTAGCTTACACGTAAAATACCTATGCATGCGCCTGTGCCTGTGCACGCGCTTTAGCTTATGCATGCGCATGTGCCTGTGCACGCGCCTTAGCTTATGCTCTTACACACATCTCGTCCAGCCCCGTGTCCAATTTCACGACCTAGCTAGCCTTGCCTAGCACACGTCCCTCCTCTTCCCTAGCTAAAACTTCTCCCTAGCTCACGCCCCTCACTTGTCCTAAATAATCTCATCTTTTGGCTCGCCTAGCTCAAATCCATGAATGGATGGCCCATCCCATCCTAGCCCACGCCATTCCCTTGCTTTCCCCAAGCTAAAATATCTCCTTCCCAGCCTTGCTTGAGCTCACGCCCATCCCATGCTCATCCCAAACTCACGCATCCCCTAGCTCACGTCCATGGAGGCCCACGACCATTCTCTTGCCCACACGACCATCCTTGCCTCCCTAGAACTAAAATATCTCCTTCCTTTGCGTCCCTAGCTTGGTCTTGGTCGTGGCTCATGCCACGGCCCTATACTTTTGGGCCTTTAGCCGTGATCCATGTTGTGGCCTCAATTTTATTGCTAGCGCAACTCTTATTGTAGATCCCACTTTCATAGGTCGCCTACAAAACAATGGTAGGGCCACTTTTATCACTCACCCTAGATTGAGGGTCCCACTTATTCATTCTTGAGTTGCCTCTACTTATGGATCTCGCTGATCCAAGTCCTAGATGATTATGGGCTTTATTGAATCCATGATATTCTAGTTTCCTAATCAAATTCGGAAATCTGGCAGATTACGAATTGCCTCAAAGGACGATTTTTACAGCCCAATCCGTGAATAATCAGGAGAAACATCCTTCACGAAAGTTTCTCTTCTGTGAGTTCCCCATAACATACTAAAATTTCGTGATTTTAGCGAATATAGGCTGGCCTGGGTGATTTTTGGAATGGGTAACGTGCAAACTGTCCAGAAATCTGAATATGACGTAATGTTATGGTCCATCCTCATGCATCCTATATCTAACTTTCTAATAAGATTATTATGCTATGCAACATAGCTTATTATTATTCATGTGGCCTATCTTTAGGTCTTGAATTGGAAATATTCATGCATGCTTGGTTGTGGTTACGCTATGTTAGCATAACTCACATGTTTTCCTGATTATAGACTTGCTTCTATAATCAGTGCTACAATTCTTAATCATGGGTCATGGCTATGACTTATATTATTTTGGACATTCATATGTCTCTATTACTCAGAGAATTGGTGCATTATATGCCACAAATTTCTTATATTTATGGCAAATCGAAAGTCGTATTTACTTGACTATTGCCACAGAGAGTTGCTGAAATCCTCTCAGTCTAAATGGCGATTGCATAGCTAAATCCTTAGACTATTCTTATTGGTTTAAATGGAGATTGCCCGGCTCAATCCTTAGACCAAGCCTAAAAGAGATATACAAGCTTGTCGCTTAAATCTCTATTTTTATGCAAAATCCTGAATTTACCAGTAATTGGTACGACTTGCACTTAGTCAGCTTTGACTTAACAAATAAATCAATACTTAACAAATCTTACGAGAATCAAGTAAGTTACATGGGGGGATATTCTTTAGGGTTTTGGTTTGGCGGTCTACGGCATGTGTGATTGCAACGTCTCAATCACTCAACGGGAAAGAAAGCTAAGTCGTGTGAACGTTGCTGAAAAGAGAAAGTGGGCTGTTATTCTTCTCTAATATTAGGCGCAAGACTTGCCCCACTTACTCCACACTCCCACTCTTCCACTTCTTCCACTTCTTACGAGATCAGTTGGAATTTTATTGTTATAAATAGGTCACTCGACAAGTTTGGAAAGACAGAACAGACAAGTTCAATAGTTCAATTCAGTGCAAGTATAATCAATCTATCTCATCGATAATTGATTAACTCTTCTCATTCAGCATTCAATATCTAGTGAGAACTGAATATCCATTCTTTTAGCAATTTTAATCACAACATCACAGAAATCAAAGCAATTCTCTGATCTCATCTTTCTCGGCTTCCCTCCCTGAAACCAACCCTATTTACTCTTCTTGTAACTGAAGCAATACTCGAACGACCATTTCTTGGTTTAGGCGAGTCTTGTTCGATCTTGACCTCTCGAATACCATTACAATCTTGATGCGTGTCGAATTCACACAAATATAATTCAGTTCTTGACCTTCACAATAAATAAAATAATATAGTGGCAAGAACAGATTCGTTCCACAGAGAGAGATATGGTTTATTAGTTGTATTTGAAAACTTTGAGTAACCAAAAGGGGGGGGATGTTTGTTGTTTTAAAACTAAAAGTAAAATAAAATAAAAGCAAATAAATGTAGAAAATAATCAGGAGACGAGAATATTGGTTAAGGGTTCATCTTAAATTGCTTAACATGCATATGAATAATATATGGAGTGTCGACTAGTTCTATCATCATCAAAAGCCCTAGAATACATCATCGCGAAAACATTCCGAAATTTCCTAATGTCATCACACACCATAACGATGAATGTGTGAATACTACGTAGAGAATAACTCGACACCATGAGTAATCGAGTTCAACTCTCTAAGAGCATTAATATCTGTGAAATAGGCTAATCAATGCAATGAACTACCAGGAGCAGTTCATTCAACAAAGGTAATATCCTACATATGACTCTCGAAGCTATCACCACCTCAATAATCATATCGTGCTACTTATGAATAGATTCTTCAACTATTTCGTATCTCCAAACCTAATTCTAGCAATAGGTATAAACATAATCTAACTCAATTGGCCACTTGAATCAAAAGACATTCAACCTTAGTGTAATACATCAATCATACACTCATACGCATAATAGAATATTATCGATAATGAATAAGAATAAGTTTAACTCCATAATTAATCATGAAACATGCCTCGCAATTTTAGACTACATCCTCAACCAATAATAAAGAAATTAGCTACTCATGTTGTTCTTGAAAGCAAAAGAAAACATAATTAAAGTGCTAGAAATCATAAAAACCCGTTGTCCCGACGCTCCAATCTTTCTCCCAAAGCTTCACCTCGAAATCCGTGCAAAACCCTAGCTTTTCCTCCTGCCTCGGGAAGCGTGCAGGAGTTTTTCTCCCAAACTCAGCGTGATCAAAACTTACTGTCGAGTTCCTTATTTATTCATCCAACCAAAGTACCAAACCCTTTTCCAAAACCTGATTTCCTAAAACAGAAATCCCTGAAGCCCAACAAAAATCCGAAACCCAACTGACCCATTAACCAAATACCTGGGCCCTAAACAGCCGAAACAAGCCCAGTCTTCCCTTTTAAACCTGTCGGTCACTCAGAACCGATGTTCTGCTCCAGACCCCACACGAGTGAATCACACGCCTGCTCCCTCATCTCACACATGCGAACTGTACGTGCCTTCGTCTTCCTTCTGTCGGACACTCGAATCCAACAGACTTCATCTTCCACCAGAGCTCTGACAGTAAACCCAAACTCAAACACACAATCATACACATTCAATCACAAAGATAAAGCAAACCCAAGTTGCAGAACATCATTATAGTCTCAAATCCATCTCTGAATGTCTTCGATTCGTCTGCAATTGACCCAGCGGTTGCTTCTTCCTCTTCCTGTTCTGCTCTCAATCCAGCACTGAATTCGCTCTGCTGCTGTGTATTTGATGAGTTTCAGTTGCTGACTTGCTAGGCAGAGCTTCCTCCTTGCTTCAACCTTGCCATTTCCTCTGCTCAAGCAATTACAGCAGCTCAGTTCTTCCTTCTTCCTTGTTTTCACCTCAAATCGTCCTCGGCCATACCTTACCACACAGCAACACAGATCAATGAAGTTGCTTGCCATTATCTGTCTAGAACCTTGATTGCATCTTCATTTGCTCCCTGACTACCATCTTCTCTTCCACCAGAGCTCTGCTCTTTCCCCTCTCTGGACTCCAAATTCAGACACAGATCTGAAAACAAAGAAAAGTCTTCGTCTGATTTTATTTAGATAAGGGTTATCCCTTAGCGGTTCCCTCTGGTTGGCGATAACCCGATGGTTTAAGTACTGTGGTGCCCTGGACTGTGTTTCGCTGCCCTGAGTAGATTTGGTCCGGTGCTCAAGTAATTTTCCGTGGCTGCCTTCAGTGAACTGTGGATGCCCCTTAGTGATTCTTGCGACACCTTTGTAGTTTGCTCTTCTCTTGTACGTGACTCGACCAACCTAGAGTCGCCAACTTGTAAATAGAGTTGTTTCCTGCTTCATTTTATTGAATATAATTCCAAAATACTTGTAAAATAGAAAACAAGTAAAACACACAATGTATGAGGCTCAAGTCGACTAAAGTGTATGATTAAGGTACTCTTGAATAGGTATTTTGACCACCTATCAAATCTCATACTACATCATCACACTTCACACTTTACCCCTCAGATTCTCTTTATAGTTTTACACCTAAAACATTTGGCGACCACAGTGGGAGGTCATTATCTCGGTTGTAAGAAAAGATGGTTGAAACTAGGAGGCAGAGTTTAGATAACACAAATTTTCCAAATATCACCAGTAGTCCCACAACTTCATCTGTTACAAGTGGGGCCACCAACACCCAAACTAGGGGGCCTCACCAGCTTTGCTGGGCCCACCATCCAAAACGTGAATAACCACACATCTCAAAACCCTAATTTCGTGGTTACCTCAACTCATGTGGGGTCCACCTCATCCCCTTCCCTCATGGACGCCCAAACTCATCCTGTGGGGTCCATTGCGTCTCTATCTCCTCCTATCACGTCTTCCCTCTCTCATATTGTGGGGACCACCACTACTACCACCTCTCCAACTCCTTACACCCCTATCTCAAGCCGCACAGAAGCTTTTCTCTTTGGGCCCCGCACTGGAGAAACAAGGAGTACTGAGGGCTCACCTAGCATAGCAGATCTCATGAAGACTCAACAAGATCTGGCCCTAAGTCAGAATAGCATGGTAAAGACCCAATTAGAGTTGCTGACTTGTTTGAGGACTCTCTCAGAAAAGTTGACTCCACCAACAAATCCAGGGCTAACTCGTGCAAAAATCCCTGTCAACATCAACAAGATGGGTCCCTCTCCAATTCATGTTATCCCTGATGATCAGGATACTCATGTCCACACCACACGTGGACCAAGCACGGGTTCTCAACACAACTTTGTCACTCGTGAAGATTTACAGAATCTCCTACAAGCTCAGAGCGTGGAAAATTCTGATCTGTTTCATCGTCATCAACCTCCATATCCAATTGAAGTTCAACGTGAATCTCTTCCAGAAGGATATGTCACACCTTCATTCTCAATGTATAATGATACTGGGAATGCTCGAGAGCATATATCTCGTTTCCTAGAATCATTGGGAGTGTATGAAAGAAATCAATCCATATGTCTCAAAGAATTCTCGAAATCTCTGACGGGAAGGGCATACACTTGGTATAATAATCTAGCTCCCAACAGTATTCTTAGATGGAGCCAGATGGTTAATGCTTTCCTCAAGAAGTACTTCTTTGTGTCTGAGCAACTCACTCTCTCTGATTTGGGAAGACTTTATATGCGAAACAATCAACATTCAGATGATTATGTGACGAGGTTCAGAACTCGTGCAGTGGATTGCAATGATCCAAACGTGCAGAGTTGCAGTTGGTGGAGCTTTGCATCAATGGAATGATACCAGTATATCGAGCCTTATTGGAGAATCTGGAGATTAATAATTTCACCAAGCTCCACAAATCCGCCAAACGATCCGCCACTACTGCACCTGCGTTACTAGAAAGGCCCAGGCCTGTGAAGGTTGAAGAAAGTCGTGGTGAGACACGTGTCAGCAAACGACTCGTCAACAAGCAATATAGCTCTCTTCCCTCAGTTCGTGCTGTCACTGAAGGTGTTAAGAGAAAGGTGCCTACTCCTGAGGCCCCACAACTGAAACGTGCGGCCCCAACTCAATCCCAGGCTCCTGCGCGGGTCCCGGCTAATACTCCTGCACCAAAAGCACCACGACAACAGAGGGAATTTCCTAAAATTCCTGATTTCCCTTGTACCATGAATGAAGTGATAGAGCTCCTGGAAGCATGGATTCAAGATGGTGATATCAAGTTACCTCCTGTACGGAGAGAGCCTATAACACTGATCCCAAGTATTGTCATTTTCATAGATTCGTCAATCATCCCACCAGCGAGTGTCATCGACTCAAGCAAATATTCAATGAAAAGATCGAGTCAGGGGAGTTGAACTTGGGGACTGAGGGTGTACATAAGAATCCACTCCCTCAGCATCAACCTCAGCGTCAACATCAACCCAACATTCGAAATTTCACCATCTCCGGAGAATCTGTCAAGCAAACTGCTAATTATTTGATGGAGAATTTATGCGAGCTCTTGCATTTTTCCAAGAGCCAGCGAAGAAACATTTTCGCAGCCTTCAACTGGATTGCTAGCGGCAAAGAAATACATGTACCTGAAAGACATGAAGAAACTCAATCGAAGCCTAATGAAGTTACACCAGAGATGATGGCAGGAAAGCGCGTCCCAATAACTTATTTCTGCTCGTCTCAAAGGTACAAATTTCAAGAAAGTTCAAATTGATGATGGTGTCATGGTTAATTTAATTCCAATCAAAACACTTCAAGCAATTGGGATTTCCAGACGGGATGTCATCTATTATCCCACAATGACAAAAGATTCAAAAGGAAATCTCCAAGATATATATGGTCATGTTACTTTGGATCTGAAGGTGGACTCTACTCGCACCAAAGAAAAGTTCCATGTAATCAAAGAGGATGAGAAGCATGATGTGATTTTGGGGCGTCCCTGGCTCCATGGGAAGAGATTTGTGCCTACAATCTCACCAGTAATCATCAAGGGCCAAGAGTTCATGTTTGACCAAGAAAGCTGCAACGTGGGAAAGCTGGAGTACCATGTGGGGTCCGAAACTCTGGTAATATTCAAAGAGGTACGTGAAAGTGATTTGAAATACTTTATTCAGAATTATTTAGTTAATGGGAATCCCATCCAACGTGTCTCTACACAAACACTGGATAATTCTCTGACATGGGGACTTGATTGCATCAAGTCTATCAAACCCTCTGAGACACCTCGTGGGGAAGTCAAGGCCACATCTACAGAAAAGTGGGCCCGGGTAAAACAACGGTCATATAGGCGAAAGGCACCTGAGATGTCATGGGTGCCTAAGGCTTTTCAAGAAGGGGATAAGGTTATGCGGCGCACTAATCGAAAAAGAGCTTCTGTTTCGGGGTCCACACCAAACTGGGAGGGACCTTATGTCATATCTCAAGTCATGCCTAATGCACGATACATGATAAGTGCAACACATGAGAGGCTCTCAAATATGGTGATCAATGGCAAATGGCTCAAGAAGATATGAAGATTCACTAGAGTTTATTTATTTCTTGTAATTTCCAATTCCTTCAAAAGAAAAGTGCAAGCAATCGTTTGCCTTTCAGAAATTTAATTCAAAATTCAAATTCAAAACCTATGAGTTCAAAACCATCAATTCCTACAAACCCTTTGTTCATAAAACCAAAAAAAAGCAAAATAAAATTCTACTAAGAAAATGTTTTGCTCCTGAAGCTCTTCAGAAGCAACCATCTAGTGAAGATTTTGCTCCTTCATCAGCTGCTTTCTTTATTAGAGCAATATCAGCAGCCTTCTTTTTCACCTCTTCAACCAACTTATGGAGTTCTTCAGTTTTAGCAGCATAATTTCTCTCTTCTTGTTTCACCAAATCATGGGTGAACCTACCAACAACAGCACGCCTTGTTCGGACGTATTGGATTCTCGCCTGAAGCCACGACAAGTTGAGTTTGAAGGTCTCGAATGGAGCAATCAGCTCTTCTGCTTCATCTAACGCTTCATTGGTCACATCTTTTAGTGGGGTGGCATCCATCTTCGAAATCAATATCATGAGGTCATCCACAATACCTATGAGTGTACAAAAATGGATGCTCTTGCCAGCAATAATAAAGTGACCATAGCGGTTCCATATCCTGTTATACAGTGGGACGTGTTCCTCTGGGACATTAAATCCTCCCACTAGTTTATGACCAGGAAGAGTCGTTTCATAGGGAGGATCATATGCCACACCAGCATGTGGGAATTCCTGAAGGGTCCATATAGTTGGAGCATCTACACCAACAATGTCGGTATTCTCACAGGCTTGTGTTTCATTATCGACAAACTTCAAAGCAAACAGAAGTTTAATAATATATTTCAAGCTATGTGATGAAAGCTTAACGTAAGAAGATGATCGAGTTTACCTCAACCATAGGAAGGTTTTCATCAGCAACGTTGTCAAAATCCTTACTGAGGTTTTGACCATCACTAATCTTTTTACCAACGAAGTAGCTGTCATTCGTTTCTTCATTATCCTCAGAGGGCTGCAAGAACAAATAAGGTGAGAATAAAATACTAAATATTTTATTTCGAATTGAAGGAGTTCACAAAAGTAACCTGTGTCACGGAGGATTTAGGCCCTGTGGAATCTCCACTTTTATTCTGCTCAGTAATCATGCCAACGGATTTGCATGGTGTATTCGGAGATGATTCATTGAGAATAGAGCTTTGCCCTAAGGGAGCAAATGAAAACTCCTCGACTCCTGTAGCAGGTCCATCCTACATCAAATAAAGAAGAAATGTCATCAAAAGAAGATATTACAAAGGATTCACGATGTTCTTTAAAGAAGGAATTTTCTGACGTCTGAATTCTTACGAAGTACAGTGGAAAACTCAAAAACTGTACAAATACGTAAGTGATATGTAAAAATTTCCTTCACGAAAGTTGTTCGTATGGATGTTTTCTATCACGTGCTAAAAGGGCTTAATTTTTGAAGAAATCTACTGTCCGGAATGATTTTTCTACTGAACAGCGTGCAGTCTGCAATATTTCTGGACGTTGCGCCAACTTGTGGCACATAAAGTAACGAGCAAAATGTATGAAATTCAGATTTTCTTTTTCAAGGTGAAAGCTATTGAAGTCCTTTTTCTAAATTGGGGTCAACCATCGAAATTCGCCATCGGATGAGGATTTTATGGCCATTCTCGTGACGCGACTCGAAATAGGAAAATCTGACGGGATTTTTACTTTTCTACTAAAAGTGAAATATAGCTAACAGGATGAAGTCTTACCTTTTCCCAATCCTTTGCAAGTTGATTGGAGACTTGATCAGCACTTAAAGAAGCCGCCATGGAGTTGTTCTTAGCTTGGAAGAGTGATGATTCTCCCGAAAGATGACTACCAAAAGATATAGACATCTGTGTTGCAGAACTGGCGAACTTCGGGCTAGATGACGAATGTTGCTGCACAAGACTCATGAATGAGATGTAAAAATCATCATAAATCAAGCTTATGCAAGTATTCAAAGGTGCAAGGTAATTACCAGATCATTCATATCTCCTATTTTACGCTTAAGAGTGGAATATTTAAGCAAAGGGTATGGTGTCAAGTCGTCTTTGGAGGGAATTGTGCATACTTCTTTAGAAAGAGCCATGAAGTCTCTATATAACTTTATTTGGCTGTTCCAAAATTGCCTGCCTGCTTCGGTAATCGATGGTACTCTTTTCCCCGAGTGGAATAACACGGGATTGAGTAATTTGGTACGAGAACACCCCGCTGCAATGGGACATCCTGGTCAAAACTCATCTGACGAGCTCCCCGGTCAATATTATATGCTTTGGTAGTGTAGCGTCCTGCTTCACTAATACCGAGGAGGTAACCACTACAACAACTTATCATGAAAATCTTCTCCGCTTCAGTAGGAAATCCATCTACAGAAAGAATCTTTGCTGGAATGTTACTTGGAGCATCACCAAATGATCGAAGTTGAGCTACACCTTCGGGGATTGAAGTCCATGGACGGAAAACCACTGCTTTCTCGTCATCCATAAATGCAAGAAAATCCTTCGAAGTGGGCTTACTCATCCAACGAACAATTCGAGCATGATCTGATAAAGCTTTGTCTTTAGAAGACAAATTTGGGGCATAACCAGGATAATGCTCATACATCCAAGCTTGTATGAAAATTGTTGGTATAAATGTATCAACCTTTGCAGCACCGTTTGAAAGCTTCATATGCGCTGACAAAGCAGAGAGCTGTGTATACAAGGTACCAATAAACAAAGAGTCAATGAGTACGGGAATACCTCGAGCCAATCTTATGGCGTAAGGGATAAGCATAAAATTCAGCTTCTCGTGGCCATGATGGTTTTCAAAGACGTCTTTTGATAACCAGAGTGCGAGGAACGCAGCAACAGACAATAACGAAGTGCAGTCATTACTGGGTTTTGACCAGTGAGTCATCCATGAGGCATAAGCATTGTCATGATTGTTCAGAGTTTCAGCAATGTTTGTCAGATGAGTTTGCGCCTCTTTTTCAGTCGCATTCAGGATAATATTGAACTCTCCATTAATTGGGAATCGCAATAGTGCTACCACATCCTCCAGTAAAATTACGAGCTCTCCCCATGCGAGTATGAACGAGTTTGTACCACCACACCAACGAGTCAGAAGAGCAGCTAAAGCACGTTTATCCCTAATTATGAAGGAAGCATTCGAACTCTTTACAACATGAAAGATTCCGGCATTCTCTAAAATTACCTTAACAGCTGGGATGTCAAGAATCTTCTGGAGATACAGGGGCCATGAGTCAATTGGTTTCTGTAGAGAGCGGTAAATAATGCTGGAAGCACTAAAGTCACCTCTCTGCAGACATAAGCGAGTTACCCGTGATGGGATAATAACCATTGGAGTCTAGGATTACTTGGAAGAATCTTAGCCTGGTTCTGGGGAATTGCAGCTTGAGCTAAGCTCGCCAAACGAGTTTCAAACTCATCATTGATATGAGGAACTTCTTTGGGAGATATGTTGGAGATAGCATCATAACCAACGTGAGAAGAACTATGGGATTCATTGTCAGCCATCTTAATCTTCCAGTCTACCAAAATTTTGTATTTGTGGGAAAGGGGAAGAACAAGCTCGAGAAAATAGGGAGATGGGAGCTCACGCGCAAAAAAAAAAACCTGTGTGATATACATATATATATATATATATATATATATATTCAAGGGGGGGCTTGATCTTTAGGCCCTGTTTGGGCTTCATGTTCGCGATTAAAGGGTCTATGCAGATGTGGCTAGTCCATCAACTTATGCTCACCCTGGAACACTCACGGTTCCATGCTGCACATGGGACTAAATGTTGATGGTGGTTTTTGGCGAGAAGGTTGCAAAAGTAATTTTGCATCAATTTTTGGCATCCTGGAATAGCTCGAGACAAG
>JAJJMA010271578.1:0-12231 GCA_023529015.1 Papaver nudicaule | reverse complement strand
CGATCATCTTTCTGGATAACCCTAGTTTTTCTAGATCTGCCACACCAAAATCGATAGTTCTTGCAGATTAATCTTCTCAATCTCTCTAGGTTAGACACTATGTTATTCATGAATGGTGAAAATATCCTCCTATCTAACTGCTGTATAAGTGACCATAGGTAGTATTTTAAGCGATACGCGTTATAATAAAAAGTCTAAAGTTTTATGGATCTTGGATTTTTGTGCCTCAAAGCCTAGATTCCTTGAGGAACATTAGTCCATTATTATGATAATCTACTCGAAATCCTTAAGCACTCTAAAGCTCAAAATTTTTAGGTACTCAAGCGCTGGAGCTTAAAATTTTTAAAACATAAAAGAAGAACTTGAAAACCCTAGAAAGAAAAATTCTGAAAATTTGAAAACCAACATAATCACAGGCAAACCTAAGTTGTTTTAATCAGTCCCTGTTTCTAGCGCCAAATTGTGTGTGTACAAAATCTGCTTAAGGACTTTGTACTACACAGCCATGAGGAGAATCATCGAACTATTAAACATGGGTATCTCTAGAGTAAACCACACAAGACGACTAATCGAGCATAGCTAATAAGACATAAGTAAAGCATAAGAATTCCTTGATTGATATTCATGACTATATTCATACAGCAATATTATTTACATAGCATGATAGAAGTAAAGCTACTAACCTAGATTGATTCACAAAATGGTAATCCTAACTAAACAAAGATCCAACCCTTACAAATGAGCTCAAGCTCGCCTTATATAGGCTTTTGCCGAGTAGTGGATTACAGCTAATAAGACAACACGCTCAATCATGGGTGTCAGGGGCTGTCGAGTAAGTCGGTGGGGCTTCCAAGATGATTCTGAGAATTGAGCTTCCTCGTTTAGTTCTTCCCGAGATATCCTCCCCGGGCATTTTCCAGCTGTCTTCCACTGTGCGTTCTTCCTGATTCCATGACAGGGACTACTCATCTCTGTACGAGATGC
The DNA here is from genome assembly GCA_023529015.1 of Papaver nudicaule. Lineage (NCBI taxonomy): Eukaryota > Viridiplantae > Streptophyta > Magnoliopsida > Ranunculales > Papaveraceae > Papaver > Papaver nudicaule. The sequence goes on along the minus strand of JAJJMA010271578.1, from coordinate 11,247 downwards.
CCAGGTTTCCTCCAGTCGTACCCTCTTGTTTTATCCTTCGTCCTGGCCCTCGAGATGTCGACACGTGTCTCGGCAGATTCATGCACCTACAGGGTTAGTCGGTTCTATTTCTCGATGGGAGTAGGGAAGGGATATAACTCAGAGGTAGAGTGTCAACTTGACGTGGTGGAAGTCATCAGTTCGAGCCCAATTATCCCTAAAACCAATGTTAGTTTTTCTATTTTGGCTTGCCCCCACCGTGATCAAATGAGACTGGATAAGAGACTTGTGGGATTGACTCTCCGGTCGTCCATCTGTCTAAAGCAAATAGGAATCGAATGTTGATCTTTGTTCTGCCAGTACTTTGTTATGAGCCATTAGTGTCAAAATTACTGGGACACTTTAGATGGTTCGATTTCTATAGACGTTCATTAAATCCAATAGCATCATGTCAGTGTATGGAAAAAGTTTGTTTGTGGCTGGCCACTTGAGCATTTTAATCTAGGAAAGTGTTCATGCTTGCAAAAATAAAAGTTAAATGAAAATTTTGTCCCAATCGACTAGATTGATCAATGTCATTTTTATTTACAACGGTTGGTTGATGATGATGCTTTGATCAAAAATATTCGAGCAAATGAAATTTTTGGTTGATTTATAGATCAAAAGTAAGAAAAAAAAAATTGGTTGTCCAACCGTGTTGGCTCACTAGGCTGAGTTGGATCAAAGGTGCATTGACTCGTTATCCTCCCACTGTATGGAGAGGGAAGTGATCGCTGCTCTGTGAAACCAGCCTGACGCAGTGCCCGCCTCTTTAGTGACCCCATGATCTAGGCCTTCGCCCAGACCACATAAGCCAACTCCCAACTTGGAACGGGCGAGTCAATAATTGCACCATGTGACCCTACCAAGTGCATCCGACTGGGTGTTCAAGTCACAAGCTCACGCTACCGAGCTCGACGAGCAGCAGACCAATCTCAATGGTTATATTCACATGCTTTAGGGAGCAGTAAAATTATGATTATAAGTTTATAACACAAGCAAAAGAAATACATCACTACTAAAATATTACCGATTGAAAACAAAGATAATTATAAATTCTTATAAAATATGATCGACTGATTAATTAGCAATTAACCAGACTAAAATTACTCTTTAGGTGTGAGCAAAGCTTCTTGGGTCTTCTTGAAGAGCTTCTGCTGAATATGCTGAGCAAAAGTACGAGGAGTAAACAATGCTGGTTCCGAATCGGTAACAAGTTCAGCCAACGGTTGTAGAACAATCTTCTCTTTAGGTGGTTCACAAAAAACAGCCCAAGAAATCCGAACTTTCTCCTTGTTCACAAGTCCTCTGTGAAGTATGCTTTTGTACTTACCGTTGCTGAGTATTTCTAAGGTGTCGCCGATGTGTAAGATTATCGAATCCGGTACACATTTTGCCGTTAGCCATTTCTCTTCGTAGAAAACTTGCAAGCCAGGGACCATGTTGTGAATAATGAAAGTCAGTGCACTGATATCTGTATGAGCTTCAACACCCAAGGCAAGTTCTGGCTGTGGGCATTTTGGGTAGTAATTTATCTTCAATTGCATCAATAGTTCTTCCAATCCACCCACTTCTTTTTCAAATCTTCCTTCTTCCAGTCCTAGACCAAGTGACAGCATCGAGAAAATCTTCGTTGCCAGTTCGCGAAGTTGCTTTGCATATTCGCTTGTCACCTCGCTACATAGAGACATTCCATTAGAACATACACACTTAGCAATGGCTAAAGATTTTCTAAGAAAAAGAACAAGAAACTGTGAACAACTTACATATAATCACTAGGCGTTTTAGGCCAATCTGACATATCCCGCTTATCTTCGGGGAAAGCAAGATGGAAGAAATAATCTTCCCATTCAAGTTGCCCGCTAGCATTATTCGCAAGCTTACTACCATAACCAGAGATTTTACCCGAGGACGGATCATTAGCATAAACTTCTTTCTCTTGCATAGGGAGATCAAAAAATGCCTGGCCTGCGTCTTTAACGCGGTTAAGAAGATCCAATGAAATTCCATGGTTAATGAGATGCATGACACCCCATTCAACCGAGGCTACCTTCAACTCCTCTATGCATTTCTCCCTCACAACTTTATCCTCGGAATCCATGTCTTTTAAATCTATAACGGGAATTTGAGGCCCCATGTCGCATTTCTTTTCATAATCTCCCAACACATCGTTAATACTTTTCCGTTCTTCTTCGGGACGAATGTACTCTTTAGGAATGAATTGAATACCACTGCTTGATAAACTCTCAACTCTGCTGTTGGACTCGTTCGGTACTTCGTCTGGAGGGGTTTCGACTTCATGGCATTTCTTTTCGTCTTGGAGAGCTTGGAGGGGTTCGGTATTTTCTTTCGGTTCGTCTTGCGGAACCAACTGCATATCAGTAGTAGCTGCTAAATTCTCAACTTTGTTGTAGGACTCATTTGATACTTTGTTTGGAGTAAAATTAGCTTGAACTTCCATCGGCTGAATTGATGATACTTGTGTAGGAGCCATTGATGCCTTGATACAAATGAAATTGCCTCTCTTTTTCTCTCTAACTACTGCTCGCAAGGTGTTAATCATAGAAGATCTTAGTAATGTTTTTATAGCAACTACATAACTGGAGATAAGTAGAGAAAATATGTAAGCTGCACTTACCAGAGGGATATGGCACGAGCTTTACCAACCGTTAGGCTTGGCACAGTTTCCATATAGTTGCCACTTTGGGGTCTAGCGTGTTTAATAACTAGCCAACTATAAATGAACACCACGTGGCAGGTGCCCATTCATTAAGACTTAGGTAAAGGTACGACGCATTGGATGGGAAGCCATTATATGCCAAGCACAAAAGACACACCAGTCAATGAATCTCTAATGAGTCATGACGTATGCCATCATGAGTTATGACGCATGTTTTATCAACTAATCCACCGTTTATTACAACGAAAAAAAAAATTCATCCATAAAGAATTTGGTGTTAATGAATTTCAAACTCCGATCAGTGGTACCGATTTTATCATTGTACTACAGTGATATTGACATCATTTATTACATTAGATAGCATTTCTCCGGTAAATGCGCATTTTACACTCTCCCAAATCATCTCCAATTCTTTGAATCTAGCAGTTCTAAAAACCTTACAATTCAACTTAGTTCTCCAAACCAAGTACCGAAATGAGCTGGAAAACTTAATACACTATCTAGAAAATCATCTACGGCAATGCTCATCTAATCCACTACAGGTAACAATGTGATCGATAAGTCATCATCATTGTTCTTCTCGACAGCTAAAACATTATACTAGTATATATCTGTCGGTGGACCGTTGGCCTGTCAGTTTTACCAGAGTTACACTACATAAGTATCGAAAATGCTTTTCACCCCCGCCTCTCTCCACCAACCGTTTTTCCACCGCTATGTGGCGGGGGTGATTGGATGAAAATTGCTGGCGGACCCCCCTGCTGTTCACGGTCGGGTGAGTGGGAAATTTTGTGTGGGTGAAACCCGTGCCACATAGCGGTGGAGGGAGCTGGTAGACAGACCCGGGGGGCCTGTAGCAGCTTCGCATAAGTATTCACTCAGATTGTTGAAGACCGCGTGAAAGCCCAACATACGAACAAGGGTTACTTCTAGAATACGATCAGAAAAAGAAAATCCAGAAGTACCAAAGCAGAGCGTGTGGCGACGACAAGGTGCACCTACTTAACATTCGTCTCGTCTGTCACCATACAACATTGAAGGAAGGTACGATGGAGTTGCGTATTTGGTACCAATAAGCTCTACACGCGCTCTCCACGTTTCAGCTACCATTCATCTCTGACTCTCTGTCATGCATCTTCCATTCTTCTACTTCCCAAAAAAGACTTTTACAATAAACGAAGTTTTGGAACCTTTTTTTTAGAAACGCTGATTTAGGGGCCTGTTGATTTAGTAGGGAGACCGACTAATAAAACAAAATAGAGTTATTTCTAAGCTTTTTTCAAAACCCTTTTTCCGATATATTTTCTTAAATACCAAAATATCCCTACTTAATTGGAACTAATGAATCAGATTAGTTTAACTAAACTAGATTTGTGTTCTAATCTTTCAAATCATGTATTTTGTCTTTACAAACGATAAAGAAAATCTAGTTTAACTAAATTAGATTTTGTGAGTTCCAGAGCCTATTTTCGGCTCAATTTTAACCCAGAATCAAACCGAAAATTGAAATTTCGGTTGGGTTGTGTTCTTAATCAAACCGACAATTTTCGAATTTGGGAAAATTGGATGTACAGTAAATTTTCGTCTAGATGATAGTATCAAAATCCAGACGACAATTGTAATTTCGGCTTGTTTGTTTATCTACTCCCAGACGAAACTATCTCTGTAAAACAAAAGTTTTGTGGGAACCAATTGTCGGCTGGGAATTGTTGATATCGGCTGAGTTTTCGTCTGGAAGTACTGAATTAATCCAGACGAAAACAAAGTTCAACGAATACCAATTTTTTTTATTTTCGTCTGGATATTTCATACCAAACGCAACCGAAAATTAAAAAAAAATCGGCTAGGTTTTTCAAAATTAAGCCTATTTTCGGCTGCATTGGCTGCGACACATTTGGTAAGTTATTTTGCGTCTGGTTTGTTCACTGGCGGAGCCAGGTTACCACACCGGAGGGTGCTAAATTTTTTTTTTTAGAGTTTCTAGTTATAGTGAAGGGGGCTAAAAAAAAAAAATTTTATAGGGGTGGAAATGTGATTTGGTAAGAATTAGGGGGGTGCTATAGACCACCCTAGTCAATTACTGGCTCCGCCAGTGGGTTTGTTTGCATGCAATACAAACGACAATTGAATTTTCGTCTAGATTTTAAGGGTTTCACCCAGCCGAAAATCACTCTGAACTATCATTTTTAACCATTCTGAATCGTTGATTTATCGAGACGATGAAGGTTTGTAGATATAGAGAGGGAGATAGAGGGGCAGTGGGAGGAGACGATGAAGAAGAAGATAAAGAGTTGAAAGAAATTGAAACTGAAAATCAGTTTCTTTGTTTAGGTATTTGTTAATGTTGAAAGGGTAACTTAGACTTTTCATATCATTTTGACACCCCTTATAACCCCCTCTAGAATAGGGATCCTACATCCGGTCTCCCTAGTATTTTCACCGGTCCTTAAATCAACGTTTTTTTTTTAGAGTGGCAAAGGCCTACCCTACATCAAGGAAATATCATGAATTTGTCCTCATATACATTTTTGTAGGAATGTTTACGCAACTCAACTATCAACTAATCAAAGCTTGTTTTTTGTTACTTTTTGATACATTGGAAATTTGGAACTGGATCCTTAGGAGGTAGGTCACACAGCTCATTTCACATGTGACAGGTCCTACATTTAATCGAACTTCATTAATGTTTTCCTAATACATGGAAGAAAATGGAAGATGGATATTTTTCTGTAATGGCTAAATATCACATATTACAAATAAAAACTACAAAAAATTGACCTCACAGAACAACCTGTTATAACAACTCATTTACCTGTTCAATCGCAAGAATGCTGAAATGGGCATGGAGGAAGAATGACTAATGTGGAAGATGACATGTATTTGTTTTGATACAACCGTAGTATGGACAAGAGTATCTGTTCCGCGTCTGGCGGGCGGACATCATTGAACTTTTGGTGTGCTTATTCGTTTAGGTTGCAGTTGCGAAGGTAGGGATGATTGTACTTGATATACTTGGTCCAGTATGGCTTGTATTTGGTCATTGCAATCTCCAGCCACGGCTTCATGTTCCCATTATAATGGATAACGGCTGCATTATCTATGTCTGCGCGATCAATGCTAGGGTTATATCCCAACCCGAGCACATGCCAACCCTTGTCCAGTGGATGCGTCAGCCCATAGAATGTAATAAGTCCGGGAGGCAACGTTCCTAACTTCCAGAGCGTCCTTTCTTCATTCTGTAGCAAGACAAAAGAATGGAAAATATCATAAGCATCATTATCAATGCAGCATCTGTCCATCCCTTAGTTTCTCAATTGTTATTCATCGAACATGCTAACACATTTTTCTAACTTGGCAACATTTTGTATGTAGAGCTTATTCAAGACAAACTAGTGGCATTCATATTGCATATACTATTTTAGGGTTCTATGCCGCGGCTATTACAGAGTTTATGTCATCTCATTAGTATCAATAAGCTATTCCTGTACGATATACAGTTAATTAAAAGATTAACAAGCAGGTCAAATTAGCATGAGAAACCACCCAAGCCTCTTTAAGTGATGCCGTTGAAGTTCAGATGAACAAAAGCAAAGTCAGTTCTCTATTTCATGCTTCCTATACTTCCTTAAATATTCATCTGACTATATAACTTCTATCATTAATTTCTCAATTCCTAGTTACGGTATTTTGTCCCCGTGTGTTCATTCTTTCACATCGTATTGACAAAACAATATGTAAACAAGAAAATAAAACTTCTGAAGAAGAATCGCTTACCATGTTCTGCCACTTGTGATAGATTCCAGTAATGTCCTTCTTCTTCCACTCTTTAAGATCGAACATATTCATACCATATGCCCACCCACAAGCATTGGGATCAAAGTTCCTAGCAATTTTAGGGTTAGAGAAGTTCAGATATTTGTCGAAACGGTGGAAGCTCTCTCCACAGGTCTCCACAGCACCATTTACTTTTCCATGGAGATCAACTGCCCACAATCCAGTCAAGTCTTTCTGGACGACGATATCATCATCAAGAAACAAGATTTTATTCAGCTTAGGGTATACTTGTGGGAGATAGAACCTCAGATGGTTCAACATAGAAAGATATTTTGGATTCCTGTATTTCAAATTGGAAGAACCAGCAGAAAGCGTAGTGGGATGATCAGCCTTGAAATAGTACTCTTTCATAGCAGCAGATTCAAGTTGCCTCAGAACCGGGCAGTAGGAGGCATTCAGCCATTTGAATTCATCGACGTTTTCAACATGAATGGTGGCTTTCCCAGGTGGATTCAACAAAAACCACATATTCATGGCTCCAAAGTTCAATTTATCAGTCACAAGATGGAATACATGCTTCTCCGGCTCCTGAAACCCAGCCAAACAATTATATATAAATTAGACAAACCAAAAAGTATTTTATTGGAACGACGCCTAAGAACGCAGACATTTCCAAATTTCAGCAATTATTCAGAGATAGAAGACTACTTATTCAAGTATTAGAGACATTTACTTCACCTTGGCATTCCTGATGGTTGAGTTAACCACAACAGATGCAGCTAGGACATTATCAGAGAAGAGGGCATAATGGTAAAGACTCGGATTTTCCAAATTCTCACTCCTAGGGAACTTTCTTTTCTCAAGAGGTAGGAGGTAGTAGCCAATCGTTAAACGCATAGATAGGCAATGGATCCCATTTGGAACAGTCTTGGCTGCTAACTGACTCAGAAATGTGCTTTGCTTCTTCAAGCTCCTCACTTGCTCATCTGCAGATTGAAGCATTGCTCTCAGCTTCATCGTTACCAGCTTGCAGTCATAGAGTTCTTCTCTTGACTTCGACAAAACTTGACCCATAGCTTTAATTTTATCCGGTGCACTGGAAGGTGAAACACCTATGTAATGAGTGACGTGGACGAACAGGAAACAAGAATAAAGAAGCAAGCATACATGTACAGCGTTAAAAGAAACAACAGCCCGAAAATGCTAAATACCTATGAGGTAAGTCTGCATCAGTAGTCACCTCTCCCAGAGTACGTTGGCTATCTTTTAGCCTAGTTAATAGTTCCTGGTATAAGTCAAGTTTGTTTTTCGTCTTTGCAATGCTTGAATACACCCTAGCCATTATCATCTGATCACGCATTAAACGTACTGTCGTATCAGAGTTTTCATTCTCAAAATCTCTCCTCCAAATGCTGTATTTTCCCAAAACTGCAGAATCCACACCTTTGGAACGTTCAATGGCTGCATTTTCTAGCTTAATAATCGCCTCATCAGTTTGCTGAACCAGCTGGTTGGCCCGTTTTTCACGCCTTTGCTCTCTCAATCGCTACATGAAGCATAAAAGTAAGATATAACCAACTCCCTAGTATAAATGAAATGAATCGAAACCATCAAAACTATCGTAATGAACTGTACAATGCATACAGAAAACAGGTTATTTAGAATTGGTTTTCCTTTCATTCTACATCATATATCAATATCTAACAGTAGTAAAAGTGTAAAACACTGCAGAGAACTTACCCGTCTTTGTTGTTTTACTGGTGTATCAACAAGTGGAGAATGATCACCTGTGTTGAAATAGAACACCTTCTTAGAACAAGCCAGATAATAGATGCAAAGCAAAAAAAAAAAAAAAAAAACATCATTGAAATGATCCTTGCGTGCACTCACCAGCCTTGACAACATTTCCCTCTTTATTTTGAGAAGCATTTTTTGTTGCATCTGCTGTATCCTTTGGCTTTGAGATAGAATGAAGAAAAAAAATGAAACGTGAATAATCAAGATAACTTGTTTTCATATGAAATGTGGATAGTCAAGATAACTAGCATATGACATGTTGATAGTCAAGATAACTGGCATATATAAAATCGACTCAAATAAATCAGATCTACAGTAGGTAACCTTTTTTTGATAAACGAATCTGTAACCTATAGTATACACCATACAGATATTGTACTTTTAAGGTTGATAAGGGATTTGTACCTCATTCAAAACAGCACTGTTTTGGTCAGAAGTCTCCAAACCAGCAACTTTCCATGACGAAGGCAAAGGATGCTTCCTCATATTATCAAGACTCCATGGTTCTAAGTCTTGCATATTTGCTGTGATGGTCTCAAGGACCTGTAACACAACATTTATGTCAGTTATGGTCAGTCCATGAAATAATTGCCAATAACAAATTCCAAAGCATAGCTAGTAATATGTACGAAATAATCACTATTGAAACAAATGCATCAATAATTATATATATCCACTTGCCTCCTTTGAGAAGAGGGATTTTAAGTGTTGCATGGCCAAACGCTCCCTCCAATTTGAAATCTACACCAATTCAGAAATTTCAGTACTACACCTAACAGAAGCACGCACCAAAGGAATCTAAAGGTAGAAAGGCCAAAGAAAAAAAATGTACCTGACTACCGGTTGTAACATCCTTTTGATCTGCATATAGAATCAAGAAAAACCATCAAATCAACTATAGTAGAATTCGACTAAAATGGAGAATCAAGAAAACCATCCATCTTAAAAAAATGCTAGGTTCAACAAATTCAAACAAAAAATATGTTTGCAACTGTCTAGACATCAAGCATAGTCAGAAATGGCACTCGTGGTACCAGTATTGTTTAATTCAAGTTAAATGAATAGCTCTTGCACCCTTCCATAGATAATTTGTGCCGAGTAGACTCAGTAGAATCTCATAACCATGCCAAATTATAAACATTTCTTTATCAAACACACAATAAAACATCACTTAAAGTTTCCCCATAATTGCACAAGTAAGACAACTACTCTTTTTTTTCGAAATGTATCATAGATATCAGTTATTCTTTCAACCAGAATCCAACTGACATTTGCATCAATGCGTCGTAACATCAAATATATGTTTTAACTGTCTGACTATCTCATCTACAACCAGCTCAAAATAACAAGTTCACGAACATGTACACTATTTCCTCTAACACCTTTATCAAAGACAGAAAAGATAACAGATATCAACCGCCTTTCACTTATTTAATTTTTTCAAATCAGCAAACAAGTAACATGAGATGCCAAAACCACTCCAATTTCAAAGATATAAAAAATTAAACTCCCTTAAAGCAACTCTGAAATTGTTGTAAGATAACACTCAAAACACTCAAATCATGTTTAGCTTTCTAGCAAAATGTCTAGGGAACTCTAGTCGATAAGTGTAGTGTATCAATAGACATCCATTTGTAATCAAACAAAGCTTAAGGAGTTCTGTTCAGTACAGTTTAGCTTTTTGATAGAGTAGGTAAGATAACATTCAAATCATGTTTAGCTTTCTAGCAAAATGTCTAGGGAACTCTAGTCAATAAGTGTAGTGCAGACATCCATTTGTACTCAAACAACAAAGCTTAAGGAGTTCTGCCTAGTAGAGTGGTAATATCATACAGCACAGTGGTAATATCATCATCTAATACTATACTTGACAGATAAAAACCAAATTGCATTATCAATCATACTCGTGTTTATAACAGAATCATATTATAACTAAATTATGAGATCTGAAACAAAAAAAATTAAAACTCAATTTCAAAGTTAAAGATAACTAACCAGTTGAATCCCTCAAATGAATCCCGCGTCCAGTAAGAAAAAGCAAAGGAGCAAGAACTGAGAAAAACAATAGAAGTATCACTGGTAACCGTAATCCACAAACACCACCGTTATTATTCCTTCCAACTCCCCGTTTCACAGCCATTATCAAACCAAAAACCTAGAAATTGAGATTGAAAAAACAATCCACCAGATCTAATCAACTTGTTTGTAAGATTTACACTGAATTTACAGCACGAATCGATTCAATCCGAGATGAAATTAAATAGAAAATGAATAAGATCAAAATTTGTGTGCCCTGGGATGAAATTCTGGGAGTGTAATAAGTGATGGAAAAGAAGGTAGTATGAATCTGAGAGGTAAGGAAGGGAAAATGTGAAGAGAATTTCTGGCTTTCAGAATGATATTTGTGTGGAAGTAACAGAAGAGGATGGAGTAGAAGATGAAGAAGATCTCTTCTCTTCTGTATGATCAAAGTTCTTTCTCTTTCTCTTTCGTCTCTCTATTTTTGTTTTAATTCTAGTTCCTTTTTATTTTCTGGTTATTTGTGTGGGGAGATTTTATGTAAGGTGTGTTTGGAGTTTAGATGTGTATGAGGTTTGTGTTTTTTGGACCGTTGATTAGGCTTTGTAAAATGTGAAAGATGTTCTGGTTGGGTGACCCATGTTTTATGTTTAGGGGGAAATTATTTTGATGTCGCAGTGCGACATCAAAATTGACGTCGCAGCGCAACGTCCCTTGGATTGGGAGAGTGAGGGGTTTATAACCTTTGGATGAAGGGGTGTTTAAATGATTTTTTTAATAACTTTTCACCTTTTCATCCAACGGTTATAAACCCCTCCCCCTCCCAATCCAAGGGTTGTGGTGCTGCTACATCACCTTTGATGTCGCAGTGCGACATCAAAATCGCGTCCTGTTTAGGGGGAACTAGGAGAGCTGGAGAGGAGACAGTGGTTTCGTGAAAAGTTGAAGTTCTATGATTA
>JAJJMA010271564.1:0-14547 GCA_023529015.1 Papaver nudicaule | reverse complement strand
CAATAACTGGAATGTATCCTAGCCGTCCCATGACTCAAAAAACACTTTTGTTTTGTAAGTATAGATATATGTTTTAAAATCATTTATTAATTTCCCACTAAATGTTTTAATGCTCATAAAGATTTTCATAAAAAGAAATTTAATTTGTTATCAATGTCTTTGAACGTTTCATGTTTTAATGGTTGTTAATTGTGTTAGTTATGGCATAATTAAATTTCATTATTCTCTATTGGAACCTTGATTATAAATCAGATTTTGGTTGCAAAAATGAAGAAGATTTTTCCTTTATGCTTTTCTTGAGTTTTCAAAATGAAAATGAGTTTTCGTGAGAAAGAAAAACAAGAGTGTGAACATCTTTGTTTTTCTAAATGAGTTTCTGAGCAAGAATGAAGTGTATTCACATCCTCTCCGTGCAAGAGCGATTGTGTAAGAGATTGACTCGGCTTTTTATCCTGGGGACGACGCGACATAGAAGAACTGCTTGCACAATCTTGGGCAGAGTCGCGGAACATCTTAAAGAGAGCGACCTAGTCCGCGACTCAGCCGTAACGTTATTGATTTTATTTTATAATTATCTTAACGTTAATTGGTTTTAGTTTCTATGAATATTTTTCAGGCGTGATTCAGAAATTGTTCCAACAATTTTAAGACGTTTCATTCTGCCATACAGATCGAAAAAGAAAAACATTGGTGAAACACGATAAGTATCATTGTTCTGATTTTATTTAAATCAATGACTGTATAATTGTTCTCTAACAATACAACATGATACTTGGAATTTTAGGTTTATGGATAACTAAAATTGATTTATGTCGGCTAAATCTAGAAGACTAGAGTTGTAACATTTTATAGAGTTTTTCGTGTATCTCCCAAATGAAAAATCATTTGAACACGATATTTTAGCCAGAGATACTAGACATACTAGATATCATCCATGTAAAATTTCAGAATTTTTAGACACTGAAAAGTATTTTTAATGTATTTTCAAAACTGGACTACGTAACGAAAAAAATTCTGACAAGTAGAAATTTCATCCTAATTGAAATCGTTTTTCTGATCTATGTGTGAACATTTTGAATTCGTGTTTAACACGAAACTTGTAGATCAGGAAGTTATCTTTAAAACCCATTTTGAAATTCTTCATTTAGAATTATGGTTTGTGAAATATGGTGATTACGATAATGTTGTGTATGTCTGTCCAATATGAGGGAAATGTGGTTCTTGAGATTAGATATTAGAGATGTAATAAAATGCTTTAGAAATCATATGTCCTGATTCTAGTAGTGATCTCACATTCTAGCTTCAAGTAATGTAAATATAAATACAAGATTGATTTGAATGGTTAAACTAATGCACCCCATGTGTTTGATAATATGACAAGTAGAAAGTTATTGGTATGAAGTTATACTTATAACTATGTGTGTATGGAACTTTATCAATCTTGTTTAATATATACCTAGACTTAGTAAATCAATCTTTATTGATTTTGAAGTATTTGTATGGGTGTATATTTGTATTAAATATTTTTTTGGTACATATACTCACAAATACATGACTATGACAGGTAGTCATTTTACTTGCTTGAGAAAGTTTTGTGAAACTAAGATTGTGAGTAAATGCTCGAAACCAATCGATGTGGAGCAGCGGTCTTGTTGATTTTCTTGTTTCTGGTGCAAGAGAGGAAAATGGTTTAAGACAAGTTGAGCTTCTGACGCAATTGAGGTATATATTTGACGAACTATTTGTAGTTGTTTTAGTGATCAATTAAACGAGTTCTAATATTGATAATGTGATTGTTCAATCTTAGAATATTGTGCAAGGAAACAAGATATTAAGAAAAGATTTTATTGTCTATGACAATAAAACTTATGACTCATAGAAGTTTGAACTGTGAGATAAAATTCGAAACCGAACCGAAACCTAAGAATAAGAAATCTAGTCAAAACAAATATCAATACTAGACCCCATCATGAAATGAACCTAATTTCGATTATGAAGTTATTTGTTATGCTTGTATTAAACCAAGTCGTATGACTCGGCAATACAAGGATACCAAATGGTATTAACAATGCTTTAGCAAAGTTAATGTGATATGAGGATACAGTGGGTGATGGTTAGATATTGGTGTCTACACCATGATTGTTTTGATAGGTTATTGTTCGAGAGTTGAATTAAAGATACAAAAGAAAGTGGGGTTGAGAATTCTCATACCTCTAAGAGATTCTAGGTATCGGTACGGTCACTAAGTTTTCTTCGGGTATAAGAACTATCTTTCTAAAGATGTTCATATATTTGAAATGAGAAAGAGTCTTGTTTCTGCTTGTGTTGTTGTTAACATATTGATGGATTTGATCACTGCAATACTACAATAGACGTGTGATTGATGGATTGTTTGGGTCAAATTTATTTTTGCATTATTCACATGATTAAATTTGATTTTGAGGGTTTGTTATATGAGACCATATCATGCCTTTGTGAAGTTAAGGAAATGTGATGATTGTGAACATGTGTGTTTTTTCCTCCGAAATTTCTTAGAATTTTTTGAGTAACATGTACTTAACCTTACCCATCTCGTCAAAGCGTGTAGACTCTCGGATTTTGGTAGCTTCCAAAGTATCAACTAAAATAAAATGTTAGAGAATTTCATAAGATGTTTTGATGCTTTATATAGTCTGTCTTATGGACCAACTATGATCGTTTGAATAGAGAATTAGGCAATGTTGTCTTAGTGAAATATGTTTGCCTCTCGGTTCTCTATATTGTGTCAAAAAGTTTTTAATTTGGATCTTTAGTTCATTAGTTGTGACTAAGAACACTAGCGAGTTAGATCTGAATTTTGTTGAATTAAGTTCTGTCGTGAACTTTACATAGACCGAAGACACATTAGATGCGCTTAGAAATTAATTACATTTTTAATTTCTCTATGAAAAAGAAGTTTCTCTAGTTTGTGAATTGGCACCGAATTCCGACTTCTAACGAAATCAGCGGAATTTGAATGGACGAAGTTAGAAATGCAATCTGCATAAGGAATTTTAAGTTATTATAAATAATTGGTACACACTGAATTCCGACTTCTAACAAAGTCAGTGGAATTAATAATTGAACGCAGTTAGAAATGCAATTTGCATAAGAAATTTCAATTTTTGATTTTTGAAAACTTTGATGTTGTTATGAAATCATTGCTTGAGTCAAGGAATAGTGGGCGTTCCTTACCCTATGTTGTACCAACATTAAGTTTATATTAGACGAGATAAAAATGAAGTTAAAAAGACTGACTCTAGACAAGCATATATAAATAGTTGGACTAAGAAGAACTTTAGTCCTAAATATTACATTGCTTGTACATTGATTGAGAAACATTTAGTTGATAAAATTTTAATACTTGGCAAAAGTATTTGTGAGCCTAATGTTTTTACTAGGCTAACATGGATTGTGGATTTGTTTGATACATGATTTTATGTCCCTTGATTAACTCGCTTATTTGCTTTGATTATATTGTTTTCTACTTTGTATGATTTGTTTTACATCACAAGTAGAAAAATGTAGTTGAATGCGTGAGTTAATATACAAGTGCGTGTAGACTTAGCATGATAACCTTGTAGTTTCTTCAAGAACTAAGTACATATAAGTTAAATGGATCATCATATATATATTTTGAAACTAATTTTGGAACATTTGAGTGTAAAACTTGACTAAATGATCTCAGAATTGATGAAAGTGAAATGCATAATACTCTTTGTTATATATGCATAGGAGTTGTGTTGAAATTTTATATTCTAACTCATATGATATTGATGAAAACAGTGAACATGCTTAGTTTACTATTTGACATAAAAGACTTGGGGAAGATAGTGTAATTTTTGATTTGGATTTCCAGAATTGAGAATGTATCTCTATAATTGAGAGTGAATTTCTTTTGGATCTATTTCATTTTTAATTGAAACAAGACTTATGAAGAAAATGAAACATAATCTGATTTTGAATTTGTTTTCACTCATTTGATTGTCGTGCTAATGTATTTTACATTTGCGTGTTTTGTATTGTATCTTAGTATGTATTCTTTGCTACATGACTGATAAAATGAGTATGGAAGCATACTCTATATTGTTAGCTATGTTATTGACTATATATAGAGATATTTCCTCGGTAGTGGGGGTTGAATACGTTTCTCCTATAGTGGGGGTTTTGTATATGGATTCTACCAATAATCCTAGTATGGAAAAATTGGTAATGCGTTGAGAAGGTTGTAAGGTGTTGGAAATGAACCTTAAACCTACAAATACACTATCTAATCTTATAAGAATGCGATGCTGATTGGGATAACCATTCAGGTGAATCATCTAAGGGATGAAGAGATTCATTCATCTACCAGATAGAGGAAGATTCAATGTGATAGTACCGCGTCTATTACATTAGAACTGTTTATAACAGTAAGACCCCATTGATATTGAATCATTTGTGATGGATACCCAACCTAGAAATAGGTTCAAAGGGACTACACGAAGTCACAAATGATTGCATAGGCGAATGGGTTATATAAGATCTGAAAAGATTTTCCGTTATCCTTTGACGAAAGGATTAACAAGAGAAAAGATGTCGTATACATCTTATGGGATGATGTCCATCGAGATTGAGTCATTTGTGATGGATACCGGACGGCCTAGAAATAGGTTAAAACGGACTACACGAAGTCACCGATGATATGGAGAGAATCATGCTTTAGAGAATTCATCCCACGACATGATATCCTGAAGCGAGTGAAGGTTGAGTTTAATTTATTTTTAATCTTTAAACTCTTAATGATGTTTATATCTCTATTTAGAGTGGGGTACTTAGCTACAGGAGTACTCTTGATAAACTCACCTATATGAAATTATGAATGTGAAAGTGTGGCCGCTTGCTATGAGAATTGGGCAATTCTCTAGATCATTCATGAAACTGGGATACAAGCGCAGGGCCATAATGCGCTGGCTTTAGACTTTATGCTAGTATATAGTTGTGTTTGTTAGATAATCTAGTATCAGTTAGAGTTCAAGGCGCGAGCTACTCTATATGCACCTGGTATTCAGAAAGTTTAGCACTATGTAAAGGTTCAAGTAAGATTACACCTTTGCTTATGCATAACTATATAGGTTCTTGCTCAATGGTTTTAAAAATATAAGTGGGGGATTGTTGGGAATATATGTTTTAAATTCATTTATTAATTTCCCACTAAATGTTTTAATGCTCATAAAGATTTTCATAAAAAGAAATTTAATTTGTTATCAATGTCTTTGAACGTTTCATGTTTTAATGGTTGTTAATTGTGTTAGTTATGGCATAATTAAATTTCATTATTCTCTATTGGAACCTTGATTATAAATCAGATTTTGGTTGCAAAAATGAAGAAGATTTTTCCTTTATGCTTTTCTTGAGTTTTCAAAATGAAAATGAGTTTTCGTGAGAAAGAAAAACAAGAGTGTGAACATCTTTGTTTTTCTAAATGAGTTTCTGAGCAAGAATGAAGTGTATAAGTTTCACATCCTCTCCGTGCAAGAGCGATTGTGTAAGAGATTGACTCGGCTGTTTTATCCTGGGGACGACGCGACATAGAATAACTGCTTGCACAATCTTGGGTAGAGTCGCGGAACGTCTTAAAAAGAGCGACCTAGTCAGCGACTCAGCCGTAACATTATTGATTTTATTTTATATTATCTTAACGTTAATTGGTTTTAGTTTCTATGAATATTTTGCAGGCGGAATTGTTTCAACATGCATGCATATCATCGTTATGAGATAAGTATTTTTATACCATTGCTTATGTTGACATTATTAAATGTCTAACAATACAGACACTAGTATATTTGGTAGCCAATTATCACCCAACGCGAGAGATATCATTACACAGACTTTGAGACAGAGATTGTCGCATCATAATACATGCATTTGGATCACTGGCCAGTGTTTCCTGTATGGCTGTATGCCTTTATCGTCACTTTCTTTGGATTTTCTATTATCACAGCATGGGCAAATCATTTTCTTATGCCCCATACTTCATACTACAAGTCACATATCATCACCACCTAGCTAGTTCTCACCCTTAATTAAATATCTACGGTCACATGACTCACAGTCAACCGGCAAAAACCTGTCCAGAATGACAGGAAAATAAACCCCACGATCGCCTGAATGAATGCAGCAGAATCATACAAAATCTCATCCGTACTCTATAAAACGATAGAAGATTGAATTTTAGCTTTGTAATGAACATAGCACGTGAGCTCTACGTGGAACTCTTATCTAAATCACCATCATAAATAAATTAAAAAAAAAAAAAACACGATTTTACACGTACACTATTGACTCTCTTAAGAACGTAAACTCAATTAAGCCTAAACCAACTTAATTAAGGTTCGCACGTATGTTTTCTGTCTTAATCCTGATATAATCCTTTAATTAAGAGAGTTTCATTAATTAAAGAGTTTAATTTTATCTGGTATTCAGAGAAAACAAACAAATTAATCGGCACCAAAACAGGGGGCAAAGGAATCCAGAGAAAATAGAAAAACACAAAGTTTGTTATTAAATGATTCAGTGTTGCCAGTTCTCACCGACGTTTAAAAACATTATTCTGATATCAGACATGACTATGGAGTATTTAGTAACGTAACCAGGTCCCACGGTCCCACCTGCTCAAATATGTCGACATCACATTCGCTGCGGACCCACCAATAAACGGTTCTGATCGAATCTCACTCTGATTGGGTAATCTACCATTTAAGAGGGTGAAGATTACGCGGTTATATCAAACCACGGTTTGTTTGTTTATTTAACTCGGGTTCAGGAATTTTAATCACAGTTAAAAAGGAAAAGGGCTCTTTCTGGAGTTGAAGAAGATTTTGTAGAGAGAGAGAAGATAAACAGAAAAGGAAAGGGTTTTTGGTTCGGAGAAGAGGTTTCAGAGGTATATTACTACTACTGGCTGATGCAATCTTAACCGTTGAATCTTCTGTATCTCGTATCCGTTCCGTTGATTTATTATCTTCTTCAATCTTACACGGTCTCGATTTGTTGCTTGATCAACTCAGTTTCCGGTAAGCTCATGTCTGCATTCTCGTCAAATTTTGTTTTGGTATACTTTAAGTTAAATTTGATAAAATTTGATTTATTCATCGATAAATTTGATCATAAATCAATCAATATTGAATCGGTTTAATCGATTAGGTTATGATTTGAATGTGAATCGGTGGAGTGAGTAATTAGATGTATCAGAAGTTTGATCTGTAAAATTTGAACAGCAGCCGTCAAAACGGGAAAAGGTTATAAAGAGATGGAATATTTGGTAGGTTTTGATAAATGTTTGAAGATGTGAAACCAATTAATGACTAGAAAATATTTCACTTTATGGATTAGAATAAAGATATTTGCCATATTATGCATTGGACCGGATTTTGTTGAATTTTTTCTTGATGTAGAAGTTAAAATTTCAATGAATTTAGTGGATTATTTCTTGTACACAAAGTTTTCTTGGTTTTTAATTGATTTTATTAAATGAATGCAGATTTTGGTTCCTTTGGTTAATCCCATAGCATATGGCTTCTCCTCCACAATAGCAATTTATGCAATCGTCTCTGTTGCTGCTGTTCACAACTTGGTTTCGTTCTTCTTAAGCTGTGTTATTGTGGACATAATTTGGGTTTCAAAAGGAGTCGGTTAATTTATTTGGATTTCGAAGTAGCACTGGTGTTTTGGATATCTTGTCTGGTGTGTGTACTAGAGTGATAAAAAGGAAGCTGTAGGCTGCTGTGTTGTTTGGCGTAAAACGTCTGCAGGTGGCCTTGTACTTCCATGTCTCCTAACTTGGACAGCCCTGTTCAGACTCAGATGGCAGTTGCAGTTCCCAATGGCCCAATTAATGGAGAATATCATGGGAACAACAACAAAGCAGAGGCAAAGCATGCAACTGGGAGGAGACGTGTTTTTGTGCAAACTGACATGGGTTTTGTTCTGGGGTTAGAGTTAGATCGCAGCGACAATGCCCATACCGTGAAAAGGAAACTGCAAGTGGCTTTCAATGTCCCAACTGATGAAAGCTCACTTGTATTTGGGGATCGTGTGCTGATTAACGATTTGGATGCAGTTCGAAATGACTCTCCTCTTCTACTCAAAAGGAACATCATGCATAGAAGTTCATCAACTCCGTGTCTCTCTCCTGCAGCTACCGATCTTCAGCAAAAAGATCGAAGTGGTCCTATTGAAATATTAGGGCGATCGACTCGTTTCGTTATTACGAAGCAACTGGTGAAGGATATAGTGAAGGCTATTAAGATGGGTGTCGATCCATTGCCTATTCATAGTGGGATGGGTGGAGCTTACTATTTCAGGAACAGCAAAGGTGAGAGTGTTGCCATTGTGAAACCAACTGATGAAGAACCCTTTGCACCAAATAACCCGAAAGGTTTTGTTGGAAAAGCCCTTGGACAGCCAGGCCTGAAGCGGTCAGTTAGGATTGGTGAGACAGGGTATAGGGAAGTCGCTGCTTACCTACTCGACCATGATCAATTTGCCAATGTGCCTCCTACTATGCTGGTAAAGGTAACTCATTCGGTCTTCAATGTTAATGAAGGGGTTAATAGCAAAGCTCATCAGAGGAATCAGGTTAGCAAAATTGCATCTTTCCAGCAGTTTGTTCGTCACGATTTTGATGCCAGTGACTATGGTTGCTCCAGCTTCCCTGTTGCTTCTGTGCATAGGATAGGGATATTGGATATTAGGATCTTCAACACTGACAGACATGGTGGAAACCTTCTGGTGAGGAAAGGTGATGGAATTGGAGGATTTGGGCAGATGGAGCTCATCCCCATCGATCATGGCCTTTGTTTGCCCGAAGATCCTGAGGACCCTTATTTTGAGTGGATACATTGGCCGCAGGCCTCTATTCCATTTTCTGAGGATGAGCTCGAGTATATATCAAAACTTGATGCAGTTAAGGATGCGGAGATGCTTCGGATTGAGCTGCCAATGATCCGGGAAGCATGCCTTCGTGTATTGGTTCTCAGCACAATTTTTCTCAAGGAAGCAGCAAAATTTGGTCTTTGTCTTGCTGAGATTGGGGAAATGATGACTAGGGAGTTTAGGAGCCGTGAAGAAGAACCAAGTGAATTTGAGGTTGTTTGCATTGAGGCCAGGAGGAGGGTGATGGCAGATCGAGAGATCTCATCTCCTGAAGCTGAAAAAGGTGAAGAACAAGAAGATGATGAAGATTTTCAGTTTGATCTAGATTGTGTGGAATCTGAAAACGAAGTCATGCGAAAGTTAGGCGAGGATATTCTTATGAAAGCTCCATTTAATATGGGCTTCCGAGGTGGGTTTGGAAGAAACCCACTCTCTAAATTAGAGGAGAGCATTGAGGAGGAAGAGAGTGAAGGTGACGAAGATGTTGGGAAGATGCATTTTGATGGCGGTTTTTCTGTTAAGAACATTACCAAGAAAGTTCCAAAACTGTCAATGTCATTGAAGAATATCAGTCTGGGTGAGAGAAAGCCCTTGTTTCAGGTTGCAAAACCAGAAGGAAATCATTTGGCAGGTACCTCCTCAGGTGATTGGAGGAGCGCAAATGAGCAGGTGCCTGGGAGCTCGTGCTTTGTGAAAATTTCAGACATGAAGGAGAACGAGTGGGTTCTGTTTCTCGATATATTCCAGGAGCTTCTTCATCCTGCATTTGAAAGCCGTAGATCTGTGGGTATTGGACAGATGCAGAGGCTTGGAACATCGTGCCAGTTTTGAGAGCTACAATCAGTCCTTTTAGGATAAAGAGGTTAGATGGAAAGAAGAATAAAAAAAACTGATATTGTATTGGGAGCGAGGGAGAAGGAATGTTAGTGTGTAGGTTTCGCCTTATATTTCCTCGCAGCGTGAGGAAATTTGAAGTAGGGAGTAGAAGTGGTAGTTTAGCATTAATAGTAGCAGGACTTCATTGTAAATATTCTTTTAGGAATTGTAGGGTTGAAGAGATTCAGATGAGAGAGAGAGGGAGAGTAGGAGTAAGAACTCGTTGAACTGGAGTTTGAGTGTTTGCTTGATTTTTCTGTTGTTATCAGTCGGAACAGTATCTTTGAAATAATAAAACTAAGGGAAAGAAAAGTTTATGTACAGTGAATAATAGTTTTTCTTGTTAACTACAGATGCATTTTGAGTTACTTGTCCGGTGAAGAAGGCCGTAAGAGAAATTTGGTGTTAGCATTAGGCAACACCAGGTAATAAATGCATAAATGTCTAATTGATGACGACCTAATAGATAGAAAGCAAATATGCTGTAAGAGACTTCCCGTATTCACTTGTGATGGTATCACTTGGTAGTTGCTGCAGACACCACTGCAAAGGCATACAAGGGACCTGCCACTGATACTTCTGTTTTGAAAGCTTCCCTACATTAGTTGGGCGAAATTGTTTTCCATGATTTTCTGGGTTGCCGGTTATGGTTCTACTCCGGGCACACCCTAATTTCGTTAGTATAATTCACATCCCTCCGTCGTAGGCTTTAAATTTGCCATGTCCGTTTAACGCATTGTTTTATATTTTCAGTGATGACTCTAATGAGGGTCTGGCCGAAGGAAAATACCGATACTTTTCAAGGTATTATCAATCCTTGCAATGAAGTTCTCCAAAATCTTTTATACACGTGATAAAAATTGATTTACTTTCGATTTGTAAAATGAAGAGTAACTGTACATGTTTATAGGCTTCTCGCTTTCTCTCTCATTTTGGTTTTGACATCCCCGACTTGAGTCAAATACGTCTTTTGACTTGGTTCTATCAGGCTATCACTAAGTTAGTAAATCGGGTTTTAGAAGTCAAGGTCCCGTAAAGATGTTCTGAAGTTTTTAAGTATGTGCTGATGATGAATTCTAAAGTCCATGCAACCCACAATCTGAGGACCAGGGAAAAATTGAGCATAGTGGTTAAAGATTATGCTTGTACTCTCTCTTTCATGCTTGTTATTGAACTCAATTCCACATGCTGATTTTCTATCCGCCTCAAGACCTCGTGAACATCTCCCCCTGCAAAAGACATTGTGTCCTCCTTGGTAAGACGCCGCCGCCTTATTTTTGATATGGCCTGTGAAACATCTGCAATTGAAGGACGCCTTCTTGGTGTTTTGTGTAAGCACTTGTGACCAATGCCAGCAAGGAGTCTTACTTCTTCAATGTTGCATTTCCCGACAATATGCTTATCTAGTATTTCATCCACACCATCTGAACTCATACCCGCCTTTAGAAGGAAGAAAAGAAGAAAAAAAAAGAACATTAGGTTATTCTAACTCCGTGGACAGATTTTATAGCAGTTGAACGCAGAAGGGAAGAAACATACAAGATTGACGTATTCCATCAGGTTTTGCTGAGGATGGATTCCTGTGATGAGTTCGAAAATGATTATCCCAAAACTATAGACATCACTCTTCTTTGTTAACCTGCTACTGGATATGTAATCAGGGTCCATGTAACCATATGTACCCTTCAGACCTGATTTCCGGCCATCAAACACCTCTTCCTTGGACAACCCGAAATCCGCAACCTAATTTGACGAATCATTGTTAAGATTGGAAATAAATATTAAAGGAACACAATGTTAAGTTAAGTTGAAAATCATTCTATCTGATACTCATGTCACTTGTTCATTTTCTTCCAGCTTCTTCTTTGAAAATCGTTTTACAAATGTGGATGGCTTGGTCTCTTGCTCAGGACCCAGGACACTCTCGAAAATCACATTGTGGCAGGAAAATGAACTTAAGTACGTGCATGAAGTCAACGTACCTTAGCCCCCATAGATTGGTCCAATAGTATATTAGCAGACTTAAGGTCCCGATGTATGACGGGAGGGACGGCCTGTTCCAAGATTTGCACGTTTTAGTCCAGGATATTGAACATTCTATGGAAAAAGAATAAAGTGATAACTTAAGCTTTTCAGGGAAGTCACATATGTAACATACCCCTTCATGAAGATATTCAATCCCATGTGAAATATCCAAAGCAACTTGGAGCCTCTGTTCCCAGCTCAAAACTTTTTTACCTTCGCCTGAGTGTATAAACACCACTCTCATCAGAAAACCTCAAGATTACAGTATACAAGTATCTGATAGGGTATTCTAAAGCACCTGATTAACTTGTAAGTAGGTCAAATACTTTTACTGTCCATTTGAAGAATGTTTTCATGGGAAAGGAAAAAGATGGAAGTATGGACTTACTGTATAAAAGATTTTCCAAACTCCCATTACTCATATATTGATATATCAACATGTGTTGACCTTTATCTACACAATATCCAACTAAATTCACGAGATTCCGATGATGGAGTCGACCTAGGAGAAGTACCTGGAAGAAAAGGAAAGTAAAGGGCTAATGCAACATAATCTTAACAGACTGAGATATGAATATAAATTTCAAGACAAAATCCACAGTTTGGACAATGGAGCTTACGCAATTCACCTTTTCCTAGATAGGATTAGGGGAAAAGATTAATGATTATTACCCTTCCGGGAGATGTAGTTACCTCTGTTTGGAACTCTTTCTCCCCCTGTTTTGAATCAGACGCTAGCACTTTTACGGCTACGACTTCATTGGTAGCCATTGTAGCTTTGTATACTGGACCAAAAGATCCTTGTCCTAAAATAGTTGTATAGTTCTGTGTAGCTTTCTGGATATCCCTAGAAAATAAATAATTTAGTTGTTAAGTAAAGACACGTTGTTTTCAATAAATTAAAAATAGTAACAAAAAAAAAGAATAGCACAGCACATTAGCATGCTAGAGCATACCAAGTTCAAGTTCTTAGATCAGTAAAAGGGCATTAAAAGGGTCACCAATGTAAAACAAAATAAGATGGAGGGTCTAAGAAAAGAAATTTCTCGATAATCATGAACTCATAGAGTGTTTGATCGTTGGAATTAGCATGTAGGGAAACTATAATAAAGAACTTACTTGTATGTGTATCTTGGAATGCCCGAGTGTGAAGCAAATGCATCTTTGTTCTGGTGGTTCCACCAAGATCGAGGAGTAATTCCAGCAGGCATGTCTGAGATGTTAACTGATATGGAACTTGAGATTGAGGCACTGCTATCCATGCTTGCACCCAAGCCATTAGTACGTATTGGGAGGGAACTTACACTACTACGCGCAGTTGAATGTTGTCGAAGATGAGAACGCTTTTTATACCACCTTAAACCAAAGAACGAGCACACTGCTAATAACAAGCCAATTGCCACACCAACTGAGATGCCAATAACAACCAACCCTGCTGGACGTGCCATTTGTTGTATGATACTCAGAAGGTGGGAGCATCTTCTGATTCTGATACCTTCATTTTCACTGCCATAAAGTTAATAAGCATAATTACGAACACTCCAAAGCTTACATACAACCCAGAGGCAGTAAACAAATAAGTCCCACTTGGCATCAAAACTAAATAGGATGCTGCTTGCCTGAAAAGCTTATCCTTATATTCTGACCTAACAAGGTTTAACTAAAAATAGGAGCAGCCAACTTACGCTACAGAAATTGAAAAGAGTCCAACTAAAGACAGACTTTTCAATATTAACAATATGAAAATGACTTATAAAGACTAGTTTCATATGCGATGTTTTGTGAATAGTAAGTAACTAAGCAAGTGCTTGGTGATCAGACAACTACCTTATCTGATCTGAATCACACGCCCGATGGCTAAGAAGTTTTCGCAGAATGTTCCACCCAGCTTGCCAACGTTCATGATACTGTAGACTCAGGCCCGTGACTGTAAATGTTGCGCGTGCAGTCTCTAACTGAACAAAGGGGTGTATCAGCATTAAAGATCGTCTCAAAATTTTGTTAATGACAAATAGTAACAGAAGTGGATAAGCTAACCCCAATTCCCAGCACTGTTTTCAAAGGAACTCAATAATATGACTTCAAGTGTTACTTTCTAAAAGAGACCGAACACAACCCGACTAATCAAACAAATGGATGATGGAAACAATCAAGAAAGACAAGACGAATTTTCTAGATAACAGGAGTCCTTATAAACCTTAGAAACCAGAGTTTACTTATGGGCAATGAGCTTAATTTCAACGATTCCAATCCATTTCGTAACTCTTTAAAATTCAATTTCAATTCCAAAACTTCTTATTAAACATGGCGTATGTCTTATACCTTTCTATCGAATCAACACATATTCATCCCAGTATGAATGGTAACATTGAGGTCATATTATAAGACTACATAGTCAAATCAAGTCAAGACATACAAAATTCAGTTGTTTTACAACCAACATGACTACTAAGTTGATCTGATTCCATTACAAAAAATCTTCTTTCCCTGGTAATATCAAAACACCTAAAATCATGGTATTCATGCCCATTGATAATCATTTCACAACAATAATGAAATCTGAATTTCCCATCAAAGATCACATTTTGAATCATGAAATCCAATAACAACATCTTGGGTTCTCCTAAAATACCATAACTACAATACCCATCCTAAACAATCTAAACTCATCAAATTCATAGACACCGAAGATCAAACAGTTTGAATCCACTT
>JAJJMA010271555.1:0-12314 GCA_023529015.1 Papaver nudicaule | reverse complement strand
TTAGGGTTTAACTGGATCCGCTGGAAGTTCTGGCTGGGCCAGTACTTAGACTTGTTTACGCCCTCATCTATAATCCACTGGACTCTTCTCTGGAGTACTCCTTTAGATTCACCCATTTCATACATGTGATTTACAAGCATACCAATGCAATAGAAAGGGCATTGAATCTACCTCGTGCATCTTGTAACCTTTGTATTGTGGGAACAAATCCTAACATAACTCATGGTTATGTAGACAAGAATACAAAATCTCAATCGATATAACACTACTAAAGTAGCCGACTATTTCGAAAGATAGAATAAGTATAATAGAAGAATTTCCATAAAAGTCATAACTCCTACTAACCTTTTGTCGATGAAGAATATTTGTTGTCTTCTTTATAATCATTGTTTTCGTCTTCAAAGTCTCAACTACTTTGTCTATATCCCAATTCCGAAATCTAAACTCTAGTAGGCTAAATCAAGAATTGTGTTTTGACACCTAAAACTGACAACTATCTTGACATACCAACGCTAGTGGGTTTGACCAGACAATGCCCTAACAATCTCCCGCTTTGTCAATTTTAGTGACAAAACCAATTTACATATGGATTCAAAAGATATACAATAAAGATCTAACCCAGATGTATCTTGATTTCTTGAATTCTTTAACTTCTCCTTTGATTCTTGATGTGTTCGTTTAACTCATGTTGATGAATTCGTTGACATCACCACAACATATCCATCTCAAACAACCACAAAGGTACGCTCGAGCGTACATGGGTTAATATGCTAATCCCACATGTTGTTTGTGCAAAGAGTAAGAATCAGAGCAACGTTAAAGTATGTGTACCAAAACTTATAAAGTGATTCTACTCATTCTTGATACGAAGCTCCCCCTTAATCTTTATACTTTTTTTTTGTCAGATTGGTATGAAGCCCAATATTTACTCCCCCTACTTGATACTTTCGAGAAAGTACATAAGTAAGCAATACGGTGTTCTCCCTCTATGGTTATGAACCACAAGAACAAGAAACCATATGTATTCTCCCCCTATTTGTCACAAAAATATGACAAACTAGTTGAGACTTAGGGTTTCAATCCTATAGAGATAGTCAAGTCAAGGATGTACTCGCATATCAAGTTTAAGATGACATAACTAGGAAATCAGAACGAGGATTTCGAAGTTGATTCATCGCTGGAGAAATATAGATACACTTTTCTCCTAATATTCCACATCCACGCTCCCCAAAAAAAATTGTTATTAAGCGCAAGCTCAATTAAGAACTTTCCCCCATGTGGTGTTATTCAATAAAGAACAACTACAAAGCCTAACTTGGACAAACAATTTAATGTATCCAGTTTTCTTTGTTTACAATCTCCTTTCCTTAGCCAATTTTTTTGAAAAGAGTATATGATTTCGAGTTTGTGAAAACCCTAAAAACCATATAATCAAAAGTTTCTTAATCGTGAGAAAAAGCACAACTTTTGTAAATAGACACAACTTTACGTCATTACCGAAGCAATGGAAAAAGCTATGTTTTGCAATAAGATTGAGGTAGACAAATCAAGTATTGCAAACATCATTAATAACATCTAAAAAGAACTTTTATTAATGAAATAAAGTAGTACATGCTGAAAAAATCTAAAAAGCATGAAAAGACAAACTACTTTTAGATATGAAGACACGATAACAAAGTTGTATGACCTCAACTTTTGTCTTCACAGTCTCGAGATGTGACTTCATCAAAGAATTGATCTATGATGCGTGCAGTATTCCTATTATCTTCTTCGGAAGGACCAGTTAAAGCACGTAACAATGATGTATAATGAGCGTAGCTATTCTTGAAGCGTTGGGCGTTGTCTTCAAGGAATAAAGTTTTCTTCCTTTCGTAATCGATTTTATACAAAAAGTACTTCCTCATATATATGAGTGTATTCATCAATTGTTTCTCTCGAGTTAATAGCATGAGTCTCTGGATCAGAAAACTTACGGATGTAGTCCAAATTTTCTGCAGGAGTCCTCTTTCTCTTGCGTGTAATCCCTTCACAGAGCTCAACTTTCAGTACTTCACTTTTACAGCTCCTCATAACACTTCTTGTAACATAAGCCATCTATGATTATGACTTACTGGATATATGAACGATATATATATCTTTCAAGAGGAGTGTGTTTCAGTTTATCTGAAAGACTTAAGGGAATCTTTCAGAAATTGTGAAGCGGACGGTTCGGGAACCGTTCCGTATTCTGAAACACCAGACTTTGACGGACACAGTTTATACAGTCTGTTAACATAAGTTTCCATGGAGTAAACTCTTTAGGAAATATGTTTTATAGTATTTCTACTAGTGACTTGAACAACCACAATACCATGAACGAATTCCTGATATCAACTGCTTGCCTCACACATACAAGTCATAATGTGAAGATGCATCCCCAAACTGCAATTAAGCAGTTGGAGTATGACTAGACTCACAAGGGGTGTTGATTGTAGAGTGGTTGCTAGAGACTGATTCGGGGTGAGAGTTTTTCTTACCCTTTTCGTTTCCTCTTGAACTTTCCACGTTTTTCAACGCTTCCTTGAATTTCTTCATGGATTTGTTCATTCTATCCATGTCGGCATGAAGCTTATTTACAGCTCGCATGTTTCCCTTAAGCTGCCGACACCTTCCTTGGACGTGTCCAGATTTTCCACAGTACTGGCAAATCTCTGAAGGTTTTCCATCATGAGTTTTAGCTTTCTCAAGTACCCTTGTTTTTTCCATTAGATGGAGGACTGGATCCAGCCATAATGAAAGTATTGTTCTTGGTGTATGTGTTACTATTGTACCCTAACCCATTGGTGTTTCCAATGGATTTTTGACCAAATAACATTGCTGCTACTTTATCTGAGCTACCAGACAGTCTTTGGAGAGCATTTTTTAGTGCATCAGTTTCTTTATCTTTAAGCGATAAAGTTGAGGAGAGATCACTACTTAATTTCTCAAGTTCATGATCTTTCAGGAGAAGGGTCTTCTCTACCTTTTCGAGATCAGATTTTAACTGAATGTTTTCTTGAAATAGGTCCTCGCTCTTACTGATCAACTTAAGGATTAAGTCATCAGTTTCATTTGAAGCATCTGCCATTAAAGCAATTTCTTTATGATCAAGTTCAAATTCATGTTGGTCGGACATATCATCGAACCGAGCTGATAGCATTATCCCTTTTATGTTATTCCTTACTAGGGCATATGTATTTCATGTGTCCAAAGCCTCAACACTTGAAACATTGCACATCAGCAAGATCATCCTCATCCCGATCAGAATTAGGTTTCAATGCTGGTAAGGATCCTCTACTCCTGAATCGCATGTCTCTTATAGATCTGAGAAGATCTTTGAGTTGTTGTATAATAAGAGACAGTTCAGTATCCACTTCTTCATTGTCAAGGTCTTCACACTCATCAGCCCATGACAATTTTTGTGGAAAGGAGGTGCACGGAGTGCGTACAGCTTCAAAAGCGATAGATTTCTTTTCATCTTTTCGCTCATGATCGAAGATCTTCAGCTTAGTAACAAGGTCACTTCTTGTTATAGTTAAGCCGTGAACTTCTTGGATGGCATGTTTCTTTGAGTCGTACCTTGAGGGTAATGAACTCAGAATTTTACACACAATGTCCCTTTCCGGAATAACTTTTCCTAAGGTGTGATAGGCATTCATATCTCAGACAATTTGTGGTTAAATTCTTCAAAGGTATCATCCTCAAGCATTCCAAGGTTTTTCCAGTCAGACATGAGGTTCTGAAGTCCAGCTTCTTGCTCTGCTGAATTCCCTTCGAACATTATCCTTAATCTATCCCAAGCCTCCTGAGAGGTTTCACATGTGTCCACGTGATGGAAACGATCAGGTGTTACTGCATGAATGATAGTGTTTAGCCCATCATAGTTTTGTTTGGCGTCTTGACTTTCCACGTCGGTATATTCGCCAATGTCTTTGGGGACAGACTCACCTTATACCAGGATATTTGGAGGTGTGTATCCCTTTTCCACATAGACCCAGGTTTTGAAATCCCAAGCTTGCAAAAACGATCTCATAGCAGTTTTCCACCATAAGTAATTTGTGCCATCAAACTTTGGTGGTACGTTACAAGCTCTAACGCTTTGTTCCATAACTCACAAGCCGCGATAAACACAGACTATTGAAAAAGCAGGGGTACCGAAATACAACCAAATTTTCGTTTGGGCTTGTGAGTCTTATGGTAAGATATGTACGATCTCAAAAATAAATATCCAAATCTGATAACTGGAGTGGTATCACAAGTGATCGGTCCAACTTAAGATAAATCTTCGCAAATCCCCTGGATGGATTATGGACCTACTCTACGGTTATTAATAACGTACTTCTTGTGTTTGCTTTAATTATATAATCAGAGAATATAATGCGGAAAATAAAGCACACAAGACACCAGAGATTTTTTTAACGACGAAACTACGATCTGTAGAAAAACCTCGGGACCTCGTCCAGATTGAACACCACACAATACTAACTGTCTACAAACACTACAAGACTTCAGTCTGGAATGTAGCAGAGACCAACTAAAGCCCTCCAAGCGAATTGGCTATTGTCGCACTCCTTACGTTTCTAGATCCCCCACTGATCATCACGCAGTTGATTCTCCTAGCTGACATCTTTTACTGGCCTAGGAAATGCTTTAACCGATGTTAAAGGCTTGTGTCAATAATTCCGGTTTTGCAACCTCAATTATCAACTGTATGTTTTAACTGTCCTCTTCAGTTTGACATGCACAAAGTGACTTCCTTCGGATTTCTCCAGGTGTAGATGGTGAAAAATGAGAGAGGGACAAGATTGTCAAAACACTCTCGAAACCATGTCTTATTAAAGGCAATCGCCTATTCAGGCTCATCTCTATAGCTCAGAGTGCAACCCATTCCATGAGCCGAATAAACTCTCTATGAGCTCTATCTTATAACTCCGGTGGGGAGGGTAATATCATAGAGCAGTACTAATGATCTCACCAACATATTAAACCCATTGATCTGCCCAGAGCCAGGCCACTTAATGGTACACGGTGAAGAATCAACAGAGACGTATCCTCATGGATTTCCTCTTAAATACGACTCAACATACGAGTCTTGGTGCAAACCTCGGGAATATTGAAGCTCCAGGCCGGTCCGGAGCTCTTTGAGAAGCATACACCAGCCTAAACAGGCCTAAGCGGACCTAATCCCAAATTCAGGATGGTCTAGCATACCATGGATAAACACGCCATGACCTCAAGTGTGTTGTAGCATAAGCACTCGCACCACGACTAAGGCACATGCTGCCCCAAAGTCGACCTTGGCAAGATGCCAAAGCCATAAACGCCACATAGCATGGCACCACAAACCATGAACCACCATGGATTCATAAAAATCAGCCTTGGCCAAGAGGCCAAGGCCATGGCGTAAGACGCCTCAAGTCTACTTAGCCTTGGCCAAAGGCCAAGGCCGTAACAAAGAATATGGCCGCAAACAGGCTGGCCTTGGCCAGAGACCAAGGCCATGGCGCCATGACCCATGGCGCCACAACAAGTGGACCTTGGCCAGAGGCCAAGGCCGTGGCGCCATGACCCATGGCACCACAACAAGTGGACCTTGGCCAGGATCCAAGGCCGTGGCGCCATAAGCCCTGACGCCCCCTTTAACACACCAAAGCGCGTCCAAAAATTGGCCTTGGCCAAAAGCCAAGGCCGTGGCGCCATAGTCCATGGCGCCACAACAGGTTGGCCTTGGCCAAAGGCCAAGGCCGTGGCGCCAAGAGCCATGGCACCACCATAACTAGCGCCAGAGCGCACTCAAACACTCATGGCCTTGGCCAACAGCCAAGGCCACTCCTATACTCGTGTCCCGGAGGCACTACGCTCATGTTGGTCACGACAATTAGTCGTACGACTCTACTCTGCTCAACTCAACTACGCAATATCCGCGTATCACTCGCTCGAGACATCAAAACATCACACGGGGGGATAACTTTAGGGGTATTGGTCTGGCGGTCTACGGCAGTTGAAAGAAACTGATGGAGATAATGGGCAGTTACGAGAAGATGGCGCGAGTGGGCATGTTCCACACGACTCAGGCAGTTATGGAAACCAACGCATGTCCTCCACTCCTCCACTCTTCCACGACTTCCACCTTCTCTGTCGAGAGATCAGGGTGAGTTCAAACTATAAATAGAGGCTTCCTCTATTTTCCAAGGCAGAACATTAAGAACATTAAGAAACGTTCAGAACACCTAGAACACACAAACAGAAACAACCAGAGCCTCAGAGAAAACACCTTAGAATCGAAACACGTTTCTAGCCTTGGAGATTTCCAGTCGACTTCACGACGGAGATCTTGAACTCTTACACCCAAATCACATCCTAAACCTGATCTCAAATTTCTTCGTTGTTTCCCTCCCTAGACCAACCTCTATCCTCTCTGTGACCGAAGCAAGACGGGAACGGCCATCCTTGGTTTAGGCTTGTCTTGTTCGACTTTGATCTCCGAGCACTACGAAAGTACCCAGAGATGGTACATTGTTTTTCCAGGTAAAAACAGTTGGCGACCACAGTGGGAGATCATTCTCTCGGTTCCAGAGAAACTTGCTCAAAGATGGTTGAACTAAGGTCGGGATCAGATACCAAAAACCCCAACTCTTCAACTGACGGTGTTGTAGCCTCCAACGCAGCACCTACCAACCCACCTACATCCAGCAATACACTCAACGTACCCATTACCCAAGAAACTTCCCCTTCAATACCTATCATCTCGGATATACCCAACACCCCAATAACGGAGCAGCAGTTGGTGGAGCTTTGCATCAACGAAACGATTCCCGTATACCGAGCCCTCTTGGAGAACCTCCGCTTCCAGACCTTCTCTGAACTCCATGAAGCTGCGAAGAGGTCCGTCACCACTGCACCCGCTTTGTTGGAAAGAACCACCACCCAAACGAGGGACAAATCGCCTATGGTCGCACACCGCAAGAGCGACAACCAACCGGCCCGAGAAGCCCCTCGAGCCTACACCACCTCTTCTTTCCCCAGGAGACAGCAGCGAGGTCCACCTCTATAATACCCACGCTGAGGGAGAGGACCCAACTACTAAAGCGTGGAGAACTCACTGAAGAAAACAATAGGAGCTTGCACAACGACAGGAAGAGAAAAAACGGGAGAATACCTCGCTGAACACCAAGCGCAAGACCCAACGGCGCGAAGCGCGATACCGGAAGGGGACTTGCAACAACGACAAGAAGGCATTGATCCACCAAACGACCTCACGGCAAGCAACTTGGAAAAGCTACTACGAAATCGAGAAAGAGAGGTGGCGCTACCTATCCACACCGAACACCGTACCCGCACGAAGTACGGAGGAAAGGCCCTGTCACGGAAGGTACGCATCCAAAACGCACTAATTCAGCTCTGGGACCCCCAAACAAGAACATGAACCAGGGAGGACCACAACAACCGGAGATGCGGAGGCAGAAGCCAGTTCAGAGATACCAGACTACCCGTTCCCCGTGGAGGACGTACTAGAGTTGCTAAACACTTGGATCCAGGACGGGGTAATCGGACTCCCTTCGACTCAACGCCCTCCTACGGCCGAAGAGGTAGCAAGCCCAAGATATTCCAAGCCAAGGAGGAGCCCGGGGAATTGCGCCTACGAAACAAGCATTCACCTTCCCTGAGGAGCCGGTGAATGAGAGAGTGGAGGAGATAATGCGAGACTCTCTGTCTCTCAAAACCACAGCGAAAAGACATGTTCACAGCACTCAACACGGTAGTATCAGGGAAACGCCTACCTTTCGAGGAAGTCAATGAGCAGACGATGTCCAAACAGGAGCCGAAAACACGAAGACAAGGCTGGGGACTCCTTACGACCACCCGCGGTGATGAACAACATCCCTCGAAGCAGAACCGTCCATGCCCCTGCCATCATCAAAGGTCCTGACGGGGTTGAAGTACGGACTTACGGATGGATCGACCTTCCCGTTAAAATCGCCACGATCCCAACCATAGCGGAGTTCCACATTGTTAAGGGAGTCCTCGAGAGCGACATGATGCTGGGACGCCCATGGATCTACAACAACCAGGAGACGCTCCCTTTGGATTTCATGGAGCGTTTTGTACAAAAGAGCAGCAAGGCGCCTGCAGAACCTATAGGAGTCGATGAGGACCCCCTCGATCAAGAAGGTACTTCGTCCACCCCGCTCTTATTTGATAGCCCACATTCGCTGAGTCACTGGGGACTCACCACGAAGAAAGCTACTCGAGAGAAAAACCATGGAAAACCGGCAGTAGACATCGGCACAACCATAAGAATCTCCATCAAAGCCCTTCCGGAGTCTGGAATTGTACGCGACAAGCTCCGAGGAGAAGGTAAACTCATCCTCTACGACATACCACCCGAAGTCTTAGAGACCATCCCAGACTTCAAAGAATATGCAGAACTGTTCAACCTCAAACAAAAGGCGGGGCAGAACGCAGTTACATATGCTACGACCCTAAAGGAAGAGGGAGTGCCAAGGACGCCAACCTCGGAGGAATTAGCCAAGTGTCGAGACGATCTTCCGGAAAGACGGATCAAGACCCAATTTGAAGTCTCGGCTCATCTCGAAACCCTAACCACAAAACCGTCAACAAGTTCACAAGCCAAAGGAACTCCCAGATTTGTTATTAATACGAACACCGCAGCGATCCCCGTCTAGGATGACGAGATGAACTCTACTCAAGGAGAACCTCAACATGGAGAGAGCCACAACTCGAATATACCGCAAAAGACGGTTTGAAGAGACCACTCCAGAACCCAGAGGAGGAGACGACGCCAGTTCACCAGCACTGACTAACGTGCCCATACAGAGTGTAGAGGCCCCCTTCCCCAAGGGGGGAGCATCGACACCACCTGAGACTCAGGAATCCGGAGCCCCCCCACTGGCAGAGCCTACACTTAGTACGACGGCCTTACCCGGCATTGGAGCTCTGCGAAATGATCCTTGTCTACCGAGCCCTCCATGAAGCCGCAAAAGACTTGCCTCGCCTGCGCCAGCGCTACCAGAGAGGGCCAAACCCCGAGGAAGCGAAGAGGCTTATGATACCGACGACGATGTCAACCTCATCAACAAGCCGTACAACAACAACTTACCTTCCGTGAGTACCATCACCGAAGGGAATAAGAGGAAGAGCCCAACTACAGAGGCGACACACCCGGAGCATACGACTTCGAGCTCGCTTTGAAGACTTCGGGTGACAGTAGGGGTCGAAGGAGATCACAACACCAGTCATGGCGCCGAAGCTATTGAAAAGGGGTAAATCAAACTCGTAATACCCATGGCAACAAAAGACTTACCAACAAACACCGAAGGGACGGACAGCTCCATCATCACTAATAGAATGACGACGAGACATGGGACTTCCAGAGTCACCACTGCAACCAGCTAGGAACTCCAGGGTTTGGACTCTCAATACAAACCTGAACACGATCATGTCCAACAGTCCAGCTCTGTTACTCGACCGAGAGAAACCCCCTGGAGAACCAAGAGGAGGAGGTGCATCTCTATCTCGTCCACACCAACCTCCCTATCCAAAAGACCTCTCTCTCATGGGATGCTCCTCGTTGAAGGAAGTTCAGACTTCAAACTTCCGAAGCCGCAAGACGATCAACCACAGCCGTCCCTGTCTTGATAGGAAAGGATCCAAGCTGTAAGGATTGAAGAAGATCGTGATGACAGGAGACCCGTCGACAACCAGACGATAGGGCATCAACACAATACAACTCAAAGGGTCCCAAGCAAGAATGTGACCCAACCACAAGATGCAGATCTGCAACAACAACCGCGAGGAATACGAGGACTGAAGCCTATACAGGATTCCCAGACTCATCATCTTCGACGAAGTACTGGATTTACTAGACGCCTGAATTAGGAAGGAGCAACCGGGTTATCCCGACCCGATGAGTCCCAACAACTAGGGAGAACACTCTGCCTCCTCGTCTTCGAAAGGCCAATACACATGTGTCTACACGAGGGAAGGCGAACTCAACAAGAGGCGCTGATAAGATATCAGAAAACATAGCTGGGGACTCCTCGACACCGCCTCTCTTCACCCCACCAAGTACCGATAGCAATACCGGCTGCCACGGCCCAAAGGGAAACGTGAAGTACAACAGATGCTCCATTGTCTCTGCCAAAACGCTTCATCATCATGGGAAGAGCCTACTCGACCAGAGATGTCCATACAGCATAGAACTACCCGCTACAGATCTCTCGAAGGAAGGGAGACTCAAGGGAAGAACTCTAATCAACACTATCGCCCACAACCTCAGCGTTAGAGCTACCAACCAAGTACGGTAAACCATATTGTGGAGAAATTATCTTATTTTGGTCTCCATGGAGCAAACCTACTCTGGAGACAAACAAAGACGTGCTCACGACTACGTACCAAATTCGATGTACGACAACCTTCACGAAAACGGGCAACGCGGAAGATCAGTAAGAGATCTGAAGGTGAATTTTAGACAACATATTCCTTCAGGTGTATTATGTTATGTGTAAAATTTTCGTGGCGATCCAATCCGTGGATCAAGAGATATGACGCCAACATTACAGCGCACCAAAGCAAGTGGACAGAACTTACATACGAAATCAAAACAGTTGCTGCGGAGAGCTCGTGAGGAGTCCTTGGGTAAAATTTATACACAAACTCCGTTTTAGTGTCTACAACTTTTTGGTAAAATTTCATACAATAACTCCATGTGGTTTGAGAAATATGGCGTGAACATTGGAGAAAAGAAGAGCTGTCAGAATTTCCTGCGCCAGCAACTTCCGTCGCGAAGAAACCACCAGTTTGAAAAATCCACAAGGGATTTTGGAAAGATTTTCGGACAAAATCTTTCTATGTATGTCTCCCAACACATACTAAAATTTCGTACCAATCCACCAAGGGGATTGGGATATACGACACAAACACTACAGCACACGCGAGACGTGCAATCAGGAATCATGTGCAAGACTACGCCGAGTACTGCGGAAAATCTACGAGGAGCCTCGAAGAGATTTTTGGACACAATACTTCCCTGGATGTCTACTACCACGTGTAAAAATTTCGTGGTGATACAACCAGTGAGTCAAGATATATGGCGCCAACATCAGGAGACACGCAAGACGCGAACTGTCGGAGTTTACAACGAATAGACTATGGTGCAAAGCTCGTAGCACCGGCATCCACGACGCTACCAAGACCATGGAGCATCACCTCAGGGCGCCACATATCATGGAGCCATGCCTCATGGCCACATCTCATGGAGGAACACCTCATGGTGCCGATATCCTCCTGGAACTTCACTACACATTAAAGACGGTGAGTCTCTGTAGAG
Source organism: Papaver nudicaule (assembly GCA_023529015.1). NCBI lineage: Eukaryota > Viridiplantae > Streptophyta > Magnoliopsida > Ranunculales > Papaveraceae > Papaver > Papaver nudicaule. Next base: position 946 of record JAJJMA010271555.1, on the reverse strand, counting down.
GGGGTACCGAGACGGGACGGCACATGCTCTACACCAAAAACGGAAGACGTACAGATCCACACCAAGAGAAAATAATACGATCGACTCCCCCGGTATCTCTCTACCAACTGCTACTGCCGATTACCACTGGATTGGTCATTGTCTTGTAAAGCATCGGTGCTCCACCTCACTCAACGCTACGGATTCAACTCTGAACACCAATGGACGCGTGTTGCTGGAAAATACACCACCCAAGCTTGCACCGAAGGCGCTGCTCAGGAAATTAGCTAATTGCATAACCATTCTCCAGGTGGGGATGATCAAGGAGAAACAAGGACTTGATCATGACAAGAAGGAGGAAAAGCTCTCTGATAAAATGGGTAAAACCTCTCCCCTCTTTTCATTTTTTTGGCTAAGACCTAGCCTATGTATGTATTCACATGCATGATATCAGGGACCTCACTAAGTGTAGCGTCCCCTTCTCTAGAAAATTCACGGCACCGCAAGAGCTTGCGGAGCCACAAAGGTCGTGGCCCATGAAACCTATAGTGCCACGAATAACTTAATGAATGAATAACACCAGCGACAACACGAAAGTGTGATCTCACCTCCATATGGGTTTAGAAACCCTAGGGACTCCTTAGTCGAGTCGAGCCGAGCATCATCGACCAGAGGACAGACCCGCGAGGCCTGTAGGGGCTACACCCGGAATGCCCCGGACCTCGAGAACACCGTCGTCCCGTTAACCAGACACCCTGTTTTAGCAACATGTACGTACTTACATATGAATTTACTTTTAGTCAATTCCATGAGACCCTGTGCTAGTATCGGATGGAAAACCTCAGACCAATCGAGGTTGTCATCACCATCTGAGTACTTAGCATGAAACATTTCTGTTCCACACTAACCAGGGGACTTTCTGTAGATGGTGAAAAATGAGAGAGGGACAAGATTGTCAAAACACTCT